>JAECUM010007608.1:0-93130 GCA_016617855.1 Megalonaias nervosa | reverse complement strand
TCCCTGCCTATTGAATAGACAAGTGAGAGCTTTTTTTTTTTTTTTTATATTTGTGGTAGTCGAGTGATGCTGCCTTCCATGCATGCATCAGAAATTTAAAGAAAGAGTCAATCGATGATAGAGACAAATGTGTTCTGGTCTGATGACAGGGATTACTACAGAAAATGTGAAATTTCAGGAACCACACCACAATTGTCTTGTATTATTCATACGCGATCTCTTCCCTAAAATGATAATATACTTTTTGGGGTTTTTTTTCATACTTTTAAGAAAGAATTTTTTTTTTGTGTACGAGAAAAATACATGTATATGAAATTTTGGGAGCCACACCATGACCGTGTTATATCCGAATTCGTGTTATAACGGAGTGTACTATAGCGGGGTCACACTGTATGTAGTAATGTTAAAGTTATGATAAATGTGTTGATGGACTTATTCTATTATTCAGTTTGAAATCAAGCTGTTATGGGTTTTTTTTGTTTTTGTCAAGTTTTTAATCATTCTGTGGATGAATTATTATTCACAATTATTTTACCTGATTTTAGTTTTACCATATATACATGCTTATATGTTGAGACCAACTGCAAACTACACAGACTTAGATTTACCATTGCATAATGCACTGCCAGCAGATTGGGGTCTACACAGTCCATTAGGATTAATCAGTACAACAGGCAGAATAGACCCTGATATGCTAGTGGATTATGTGCCAGCAGATTGGGGTCTACACAGTCCATTAGGATTAATCAGTACAACAGGCAGAATAGACCCTGATATGCTAGTGGATTATGAGCCAGCAGATAAGGGTTTATGTTGTTTGCAGTTGGACATGGCTTATATGCCAGTATATGCTGTAAATGATTTCACTTTTATCGCTTTATTAGGTCCATCCTTCAATTTAGATCTTTTTACTCTTTGTTCACATTATTTGAGCATATTCTTTTCTTTTTTATGTAGATGTAATGTATCAACAGCAACTCATATAAATCATTGCATGTATATCATGGCCGCAATACATATTAACATAGCATCAGTTACATCAAAATAGAATGACAAATGTATCTTTGTCTTAGAAGAATTTAAGCTGGGCATAGCCCCTTTGTTATCCTTTGACTGGTACATTTATCTGCTTTCCCGCAAAAAATAATGGAGGGAGCCATGAAAGATACCAAACATGAAGATGATTATCATAGACAAAGATAAATGCCAGTGATATGAAATTTCACTAAGTAGTTTAGGAGAAAGTTTGGTAAGGAACAGACAGATGGGTTGTAGGATGGATGGTCAGACAGAGGGTATCACAGTATCCCCACACTTGATGTTAGAGTGTGGGATAACTACCATATATACCCTTGTATAAGCTGCCAACAGTATAGACCCTGATCTGCTATACATAATGCGCTGGCAGATCAGGGCCTGTGTTGTTTGTTCTACTGACTTGTCCTAGCAAACTGCATAGATCCAGATCTGCTGATGCATTATGTGATGGCAGATCTGTGTCTGTGTAGTTTGCAGTTGGATCTGACTTTTATGTGAGTATATATGGTATAAAGAGAAGTTAAAATTATGTAACTGAACGCATACTTGGCTCACCTGATACTATTTAAACCGATGAATGCATTTATTGATGTTACTGGTATTTATAATTTAAGTTCTGTTTGTTTTACACTTGTTGCATGAACACTGTTATTAATGGTTGGATGATCACGATTGATGTATGGAACATGTTAATAGGATGAGCCTATTTATTATTTAATAAAATACACAGGTTTTAAAATGGGTGAAAAATGTCTGTACCATTTATTTATTAACTAAAATTGCTGTAAAGTTCTCTGCATCATTGAGGTTACCATACGTAATGGTAGGGATTTACGGTTGGAAAATCAGGAGTAAAACTAGATTTAAACAATGAATATTGAGTTGGGCATGATGAAAGAGCCCATTCATTTTTGTCTTTTGATCAAATTCTTCATACATCACAGTCTAGTGTGCAAGCTTTTGCATCTGTGCTACATGCCTCACAGCCTAATGTGCAGACTTTTGTGTCTGTGCTGCATGCCTCACAGCCTAGTGTGCAAACGTTTGTGTCTGTGCTACATGCCTCACAGCCTAGTGTGCAGGCTTTTGTGTCTGTGCTACATGCCTCACAGCCTAGTGTGCAAACTTTTGTGTCTGTGCTACATGCCTCACAGCCTAGTGTGCAGACTTTTGTGTCTGTGCTACATGCCTCACAGCCTAGTGTGCAGGCTTTTGTGTCTGTGCTACATGCCTCACAGCCTAGTGTGCAGACTTTTGTGTCTGTGCTACATGCCTCACAGCCTAGTGTGCAGGCTTTTGTGTCTGTGCTACATGCCTCACAGCCTAGTGTGCAGACTTTTGTGTCTGTGCTACATGCCTCACAGCCTAGTGTGCAGACTTTTGTGTCTGTGCTACATGCCTCACAGCCTAGTGTGCAGACTTTTGTGTCTGTGCTACATGCCTCACAGCCTAGTGTGCAGACTTTTGTGTCTGTGCTACATGCCTCACAGCCTAGTGTGCAAACTTTTGTGTCTGTGCTACATTTCTGACAGCCTAGTGTGCTGACTTTTGTGTCTGTGCAAAATACATGTATTTCTAGTCGCTGAATGAATGTAACAAAAGTTAACTGTATTTTGCTCATTCCCTTTCTTTTCTTTGTCTGCAAAAAAGATTCTGGTTAAAGAGAATATACAACTAAAATTATGTCACATATTTGGGGGCATGAACATAAAATGTTTTAAACTAGCAAGCTCAGTTACCATGAATTAAAAATGGGGGATATCTCTGTGTAGTTTCATTTTAATAATTTTTGCAGCCTAATCATGGTTTGCAAGAAAAGAAGTCACAGAAATGGAATATAATCACCACATAATTGCAATATGAAAATAAAAAATGCGAATTTATTTTAAATCATAAACTTGCAAGAATTTACAACTTCAAAATTTCAGCTTGATTTGAAGCGAATTATTAAATTATGAATTTTTCTTATGGAGAAGGGTATCAACATGTATCTGAGTATAACATATAGCCATTTCTAATAGTTGAGACATTTCAGAGTTTATTTTATTTAATGATAATTTGAATGTTAATTATAAAGAAATATGTTAAAAATAATTTGAACGTTAATTATAAAGATATATATATATATATATATATATATATATATATATATATATATATATATATATATATATATATATATATATTCATCTGTTATGCATATTTCATATCATTCTTTTTGTTTGTCCATCATTGCTATAAATATAAGTAGCTTAGGGTTATCTTATTAACAGAATTTGTTGCAATAGATACTGGGGTTAGAACATAAAGCAATGGAATTCTGGGCCACTTTTAAAAAACCAGAATTCAACCTCAGATAATAATTGTGCAAAAACAATTATATCCTGAATTACTTATTGGTGTAGAGACAATAAATATTATCCAATTCGGAAGAAAATCTTCAGCAGCATTTCCAGTCCATTTAAATTCAAGGACATAGTTGATTTTTAAAGGCATTAATTCCATATTGGTCATAAATCATACATGAAATTTTTAATAATTTTGATAAATATATGGAATTTATATTTTGTCAGTTAAGACTAACTTGTGATAGACACTTAGTGAAGTCAGGAAAAAAATATTTGCAAAGAGTTATTGTAAATATAATTTTCTTTAGCACAATGTCACACTGTGTGTCTAGATTACATAACAGCACCAGACGTTTTGACAGATTCTTTGGCATAATGTCACGATGTGTGTCTAGATTACATAACAGCACCAGACTTTTTGACAGATTCTTTGGCACAATGTCACGATGTGTGTCTTGATTACATAACAGCACCAGACTTTTTGACAGATTCTTTGGCACAATGTTGCATTCTGTGTCTAGATTCCATAACAACACCAGACTTTTTGACAGATTCTTCTTGATTATATATCTGGCAGATTGGATGTTTGAACAATAAAACAGCATGTTATATTTAAAGATATGTTAATCTTCATCTTTAAGGAATGATACATTTTTAAACTTTCATAATCTGAAGGCTTTACTTTAAGAATTGGATTTTGAAGCATATTAGTGATTATTATGTACCATTGACATCATTATTGTCAAATATTATGTACCATTGACATCATTATTGTCAAATATTATGTACCATTAATATCATTATTGTCAAATAATTATTGTTTGTTACACACAACATCATTAGAACAAAATGAAACTTAATGGGATAATGTATTTAGCCTTGTGTAATCTACTTACATGTGAACAAGGTAGACACAGATACCATTACATATCCATTCAATCTTAGATGACTGATCTTGTTTTTGATATGGATATTCAGTTTGGTCTTGATGTATCACTACACCATATCAAACCCATTCTTCGTCTGACTCTTAACAAAACAGGTACCATACTCCTTCATTGTAATGGCCCATGGGAGCCATAGAGTATACAACCTTATTGTGAGAGTGCCTTTTAATGATGTATGATACATAGAATTTTACTACCACTTAATGAAATGGGATTCTTTTACATATCTGTCTTACAACAGGAACCATGTTGTAATGAGGGGATTTATAGTGAGGGAGTGCTGAATTGGTTTCTTGTATTAATGTCACAAAATGCACTTGCAAATCAGGTATTGGCTTGAAATATAAACAGAAAGAACAGAACAGACTTTGATCTGCCCACACATTATATGATGGCAGATCTTGGTGTCAACTGTTGGTAGATGGATTCATGTGATACATCAGCAGATTTGGAGATGCAGTGGTTAGCAAACCAAACTCACTACCAAAAGGGTGCAAGTTCAAATCCTGTCATTGGATCAGCCTGGATCAGCTACCATGGTGTGACCTTGGGCAAAGCACTTTACTCCAATTTCCTTGGCACTCAGTAATACTTGTGTTGCTGTGCAATAAAATACCACATCACAACAAAGAGCAAATTCTGTATGATATATGGCCCATAAGGTATACTTTGTTATCAAGGGTTTATTATAATTTAACTTCTTGCAAGTTGATATTGCTTATGGTATTTTATATTGTGGAATTCATATATACATTTAGCAACCTATCCAAGTGGGCTTGTACATAATCTAACCTATGGATGGAGACATAAATCTTTGACATGCCAGCCCTGTGAAGAATCATAAATGATTTATTCAAGATCTGATAATTTTTATATATTTAATATTCTTGTGATTTATCTGAAATTTATTATACTGTATATAATTTATTGAGCATGGATTCATTTCGACACTGACCGACCAATTTACCTCTGCTACAATGAATACAGAATTAAAAGACTGAAACTCTTAATTAATGATTTACTGTGAAACATGTGGCAGGATAAAATAAAGTGTTACAAATGAAGAAAACAATGAATTACAGAGACTAATTAAGTTATGAATACAAAATTATAAATCAGTTTATAATGAAAACTGAAAGGTTTGTAGATAAATAGTCAAATACTGGAAATTCATTTATGTTCATAGGTGTGAAAATTTCGTTTTTTAAAAAATGTTACAGCTGCATTCTTGTTGATTGCTGAATTTATATATATACTGTATATACTTGCTTATGAGTCAGATCCTGTTGCAAACTGCATACCCAGATCTGCCATCTCATAATATGTAGGCAGGAGTAATGAGAGGAAAAAAAATAACTTAGACCCTAACCTACTGGTGTATTTTGCGATGGCAGATTAGGGTCTATATTGTTTGCGCTTGGACCTGACTTATAAGTTAGCACATAGGGTACTTATGACAGAAATGCCATTTGTAGCAAAGACATTTTATGTTGGGATCTTCCGTTTGTAATTTGTAGCAAGCACAAATTCTTGAAAATTGATCATACCTCACATTTAATAGTAAAACTGACTGTATTCTGTGTGCAAGGCTCAGTTCTTTTCCAATTTAAAAAAATTAAATGGTCTATCAAGTAAGATAGCTTGTATGAAGCATTTTAAGGTGTAAATGACATGTCATATCAAACTGAAAGATGAAAAATCTATGTCAGATCTATTACTGCATAAGTGATAGTACATTTGGGTTAAATCCTTTCAGAATCAAGTTATATTCTTAATATAGCTGCACTACAAACCCAGATATTCATATTAACACAAATTAGGTAATCAATTTAATAACCTTTGCGTTATTGTAATGTATTATATTTTGCATTTGCTTTCACTGCATTTAGGTCATTGGCCATTTGTTATTATGGATTTTTGTGTACATTAGTGATCTTTAAAAAGAAAATTCACATTTAAATCTGGAAAGTATAGATTTGTTGATGAACATTTTCTTTATAGAAATAAAGTCTAACAAAAAGTAATACAAGGCTTACTTATTTCTTATATATCTCTCACTTTATTAATTTATCACATGGCTTCATTAATTTTTAATGCAGGTAAACTACCGATTTTCTGGCACCCTTGGTTCCAAAGCCTTGCCAGATTAACAGTTTTGCCAGACCAACCGAGGTCACACATCGCCGTTATAATACAGTTTCATCTGCATTATACACATGCTCAGGACTGCGATGCTCATCAACTACAAGCTTCTGAAATTTGTCCACATACTCCGCAGCTCCTTCGTGGTCTGTGGACCATTTTTTTCCACACACTTTATGCATGGAAATTCCATGATGCTTCTTAAACCTCTGAAGCCATCCTTCACTATAGTCACACTCATGTTATACTTTAAGATCTTTATGAAACAACTGAGACTGGTCCATTACCATCCTGCCAGACAAGTCCACTCCGTCACTCCAACGTTGTCAAAACCATTCCATCATCACTCAGTCATGCTAAGTACTCTTACCATCTTTCATAGCTTTTCTAATGTTCATTTGCTTCTTGGAATCACTGAATAGAATTTCAGCATTTTTTCCCTCTGCTTCTTTATATCGTAAACCGTTGATGAACCAATACAGTATGTGTCGCACAGCTTTCGCATGGAAACACCAAGGTCCAGTTTTTTCACAGTTCTACTTTATCTTGTATCGATATTGACTGGTGTTCATGCTTGACACCACCACTGACACTTGCATCTTTCTTAGAAGCCATAGCTAGGATTAAATGTAAGTAAAATAAGCTAAGAATAGCACAAAATACAAGTTATCACCACCAACAACTGCAGTGTAAACAATCCAAGTGAGTGCATGCCCAGTAAACTAATTTGGCAGTGTTGGGAATTTCAAGTACCTTCTCATAATTTTGTCCAGGCTAAAAGAGGTGCCAGACCATCCATTGTCAGAAAGTTGATGGTTTACCAGTAACCATTTATACTTACAGTATGCCCTCAGCTTTGTCAAGCTGACAGTATAGTGGATTCACTTTGTCAAGATGACAATATAGTGAATTCACTTTGTCAAGCTGACAGTATAGTGGATTCACTTTGTCAAACTGACAGTATAGTGGATTCACTTTGTCAAGCTGACAGTATAGTGGATTCACTTTGCCCATGTAACCATTCATCCTCCCTCTCTGGGCTTTAACTCCCATATTACCTCACCTGTCAAGATCAAACCCACACTTTATGCACAGCTTGGAATGAACATGTTTTACCCACCAAAACTGGATCACTGTGACCAACTTTCTGGGAATGATTTGAAGAATGGTTAAAAATTTTGTCTGGGCACAAATTTCCCATACTTTTTTACACCAGTTGCCATAAAATTTACACTGAGGAATATGTTTTGTGCGCTAAAACTGCATTACTGTGACCATACTTTTTAGGCTTTAATTTTCATTGTTACCTAACTGGCACATCAGCACAAGTGCATAGTGATGAGGTGATTGGAGAAAAGTACCTTGCTCAAGGACACACTATCATGTTAGTTGACCTGGACTGATTCAAAGGTAGGATTTGAACTGCACACTTTTGGTCAGGAGTCTAGCACACTAACCACTGAGCCACTGAGAGTTTTGCCTCCATTAGTTGCCTCTTACAGCACGCAGTAGGGCATATTGAGCCTGTTCTAAATCCATGACCCTGCAAGGTGTAATTTTCAGAGAAACTATATTTGAATGCACACACAAGTTGTGGAGTTTGATGAATAAAAGAGGTCTTATAGCAACACTCTCACCTATTTGTTCACAGACTTTCATTAATGGTGCATCAGCATTGAAAGTGAATAATGCAACAAAGTGGAGTCATTTGGATCTACTTTCTAGGGTTTATTAAAGATTAATTTATCACAGGTTAAAGATTTTAACATATGCTACAGAAATGGGGGGATATCCGTAGCAACAACTGATTGTAGTCTATGACTGCTATTAGAATGAACTATGGAAAGATGAATTGTACACTTTATATTTGGTGGTAATGTGATGAAATTGTGGGATGCATAATTTGGCAAAATTCTTAGACCTAGTTAACATTTTTATTTAAAAAGTGAGAGTTCTTTCCTTACTGCTTACAGTTGATGAGTTGTGGACCTTGACCAGCAGGCTGTTGTTGATCCAAATATTCAATACAAGTCAGTCTTTCATGTCAAGCAAGTCTACTTGTGATCAATTAGATGTCCTTAAGAAAATCAATGTCCACTGTTATGTGAAGATCTGACAGTGACCACTTAGGGGTCATGTTCTGGTGACCATTGAATTAGCCAATGGAAAATTCAGCTTTCAAAAATCTGAAAGTGATTCAAATAATTAGGCACACATTGATGCTCTTCAGACACATTGCTCAGTCTCCCAAGCACAACAATATAAAGCTTTATCTGGTTGACTGATAAAATTATTGATTATGGTAATAACATAGGTCACCAGAACATGACTCATAAGCAGAAGTTGGCAGATCTTCATGTAGGACAAAAGAGATCTGATTTTAATCAGACTGTTTGAAAATTATAGATAAGATTAGTAAATTCATGACATCAGCCAGGTTCGGGATAGCACAGCAACCATATAATGCTCTAGCTTTGCACTTTTTTAGTCTAGGTTAGATCCCTGTTATAACATGTGCAGGAATAAATAGTAACTTAACTAATCACTGGATTATACTGTGTGTGATCATTAGTAATTCAGAAAAGACAAAAAGTTGTTAAAAAATTAAAAAATGATGGCTCTATTAGTAAAGAGTTAAAACAGCATAAAAAATTCACATTACTTGTATTACTTCAGCTGGGTTAGTTTGGCATTTATGTTTAAAATTTTATTGTGATGCATCAAGTAGTTCAGAAAGGATTAATGATGTTTTTGGATTGTGACATAATGATTCAGTTTGTCTTCGCTGTTTAAAGTTTGTAGAGACATCTAAACATGTGCTATCTTCCAGTTCAAAAATGCCAAAATCTAAACAATGAAATATCACATGCAATTAAACAGTGTCATTCCTGTAAAGTCAATTTCATGAAGAACTTCCCAAATTAGACTCTTACAGCACCAATCTTGAGCAGTTTAGGCAGGCAGTCATCATCTGGAATCTTCCCCCAGACAGGAAACAATTGAAATCAAGAACAATTATGCAAGTCTGTGTTACGCTTTGCATTATCAATGTTCAAGCAACATAATAGTGTCTGGGATACCTCCTTGTGTCAGTGCACAAGTGTAGCCAGTAAATTAATTACTTACTGATCGATGTGAGTAGACCAGGATCAGTTTTTCTTTTTGGGCAACACCACTAATAAAGTCAACTTAAAACTGTATTCTAAGGGCAAGTACAAATGGAACTGCTTTATTACTTAGAAATAAAAACCGTTATAAGAACATTTAGGGGTATGGTGGTGAAGAGAATGCCAATTGTATTTCATGTAGGGAAAGTACTTTTCTCTGGCCCATTAACAAAATAATCATTAACAAGTGTAATGTTTTATTAGAAATATGCACAGAATGCAGTGAAACTAATTGTAAATGCATAAAACCAATCCACTATTTTAAATGTCAAAATTCACACTCTCAAAGAAACAGAGTGTAACAATACAAGTACATGTACTAACTTTTTTGCACAAATATCCAACTCTGCATATTCTGATGAAACACTGATTTGTGTACAAAGTGCAACTTATTAACATGTCAACAGCTATGTGATAATGTTAAAGTTGCTTCTCCCTCTGAGGCTCTTCCTGTTGCTTTGGAGCTCTTCAGACCATGTTACACATTGTGAACAACTGTCCACTGACAAAGTTCCCGGTGGACTGCAGGCTCTGCATGTTGCTGATGATGACGCTGTTAAATGGCTGAGCAAGCATTGCACATGATAATAATATCAAGGTGATGAAAAGAAATGTCAGGTCTAAAAACAATAGATTGCATAGTGCCATGTCTGAAATCAATCCTTTGATCAAAACTGTAATGCGTTTGGCAGTATCAAAAGAGGTCTGCAAGTAGCCAACCTAAATATCCAAAACATCCTCCCTAACTGAATGAGATTTAAATTAATGTTATAGCAAACTAGATCAGTCAGTATTCTGGGTATATGTGAAACCTTTTTCTTGCTCATGATACTGATGATTTGGCTCTCCAAATACAGCAGGGGTTCAATTTTTAAAGAAAAGATAGGGTATCCATGGGAGTTGGGTGTTCTTCTCTATGTAGACAGTTCCATTGGTTATATCAGCCATGTCAGTCTGGAGACTGATGGGATAGAGAGTATCTGGATTGAAGTATCCCTTGCCCAATCCAAGCCAATACTCTTATGTTCAGCTTACAGGCCACCTGGTTCTACAACCGATTGGACTAATAGATTTGAAGATAACCTAGTTCTACAGTTGAATGGATTTTGAGATTTGAGGTTGACCACCTAGTTCTATAGCTGACTGGATTAATAGTTTTGAGGAGAAGATTTAAAACTATCACATTAGGTGATTTTAACATTGACTATATGAAAACTCCACCATTAACATGGATATGAAACTTTGAAACGTACAATTTTATGCAAATAATTAACACCCCAACTAGAGTAACATAGAAGTGCTACTATCATTGATCATGTCTATACTAATAAACCTGACAACATAAGTGAAATTAGTGTGCCAGTGTATGCACTGAGTGACCACTATCCCGTCTGTAAAACTAGACATGTTCCAAAATTATCTAAATATGGTTGCCGTATTGAAATACAAAACAGGGACTTTAAACAGCTTGATGAGGAAAAGTTCTTAAATGATTTAATTTGCAAACCCTTCCACTCATTTTAAAATATAGCTGATGTCAACACTGCCTTAGACCAAAGGTATCTGATGTTCATTGCAGCCTTAGTCAAGCATGCTCCAACCCCAATTAAAACTAAATGGGTTAAACACCAAATTACACCCAAGGGATTACCCCTGAGATCAATGAGGCTAAGAAATAATTTCCACAAGAAAAAGACATGGAAAACTGTAGAAAATGGAGGAATAAAGATAAGCACCTGATAGATAAAGCAAAAGAAGACTACTATAAACTGTCTATTGTTGAAAGTGAGAGTACTGGGACATTGTGGAAGCATCTAAAAGAGTTGAACCCACCCAAGAATAGTTATTTTCCCCCTAGATGTAAGCAAAATGTTGACATAGCAACATCTGTACAAGACATTGATGAAATGTTCAATAATTTCTTCATAAGCATTTCAAGTAACTGTATTCAGAACAAAACATCCCAGCTGAGCTTGATGCTCTTCTTTCATTTAGATGGTGTTGGTCCATAAATTCCTACAATTGCTGCACAGTAATAACAAAGTCATAACACATATTGTAAATTTAAGTATAATGGGTGGTCATTTTCCAGATACTGTTTGTGCAAAGGTTACACCTATCTTTATAATGGGTGGTCATTTTCCAGATACTGTTTGTGCAAAGGTTACACCTATCTTTATAATGGGTGGTCATTTTCCAGATACTGTTTGTGCAAAGGTTACACCTATCTTTAAACAGAAGGATCCAGGCAATTACAGACTATTCTACATGTATTATCAAAATTACTTCAAAAGCAAGTAGCCATGCAGGTATACAAATTTTTTAAAGCAGGTACCACTCATGCAACAGAACTTATCAAATTAACAGATCTTTGGTTACAAGAAATGGATAATGGTTCTATGACTTGGATTATTTTCCTTGACTTCAAGAAAGCCTTTGACCCTGCTGCCAAAGCTGAACTGTTGCGTGCTTGAGAATCCTTTGTTAAACTGGTTTAGATCACACCTAAACCAAAGGTCTCAACAAGTAAACATTGGCTATATTAGATCATAAACTCACACTTTTCATTCAGGGGTCCCAAAAGGCTCAGTTTTAGTCCCTCTCCTCTTTCTTATCTCTACATGATCCACTGTGATGTACCCTTTCATATATTGTGAACCATTTTAGTTCTGTAAACAATGCTTTTGCTGGTTGATCAATAGATGCATTGAAAATAATGTGTGCTGCCTGTTGCTGAAGTTAATAAATCCTCTTAAGCTGATTTTTGGTGTTTCCCCAAACAGTCCATTGCTGGAAGAATATATGAATTGTAGTATATATTGCAAGTTTCTGTAAACATTTTTTTATTCTGTTGAGTAGGACAATTTTGGATGTCAGAGTTTTACGAGGCTCTTGAACTCTAATAAGGTCCAGTCTAATCTTTTTTGGATAACTTCAGTGTATCAGAACTAGGTGTATACAAGGCTGTATCATCTGCAAACAAATCTGTATTTGTGGATTCATTATTTAATGGTAGATCCTTTACATAGATAAGGAGGAGAAGAGGGCTTAAAACTGAGCCTTGAGGGACTCCTGAATGAATAGTGCAAGTTAATATGAGCTAATATTATTGCCAATATTGATAATACTTAAACAAGTTTCATCCCATGATCTCAAATTATAATGGAATAGAAAGTGTAAGGGAACAGTTCAACGTATAACACTCAGACGCTGATCAAAGTGGTTCACAACTCACCTGCTGCATCTCTTGATTTTAAACATCGCAGAACTTAGTGGAATTGAAAAGTGTTACATACCTTGACTTTGATGACTGGAACCATTGTTGTTGTTTTGGGTTCAACACCATTTCTCAGCATATGATAAGCTATACATTGTGGCCACTATAACTAAAGGAGGAAGAACCCAGGAGAACCCAAGTAAGAACCACTGACCCAGAGGAACCTACTGACATCTTTCTCACATACCCACATTGGCCAAGCCCAAGACTTGAACCCATGCAGACAAAGGTGAGATGGCAATGTTTGGTAAAAGCAAGTGCTTTAGACCACTCAATCACCAGGGCCTGATAGGAACCAACTGGTCCTTCACAACTCATCTTCCAATACAGCCAGAAAACGTAAAACATTGAGCTGTAATCTTGACCTTGAAGATAGAATTCCATTGTGGTACTTAACTTGCCTTCAAATGATGATGTATAAAAATAAAAAATTTACATACTTTAAATTTCAAATGGCTGTAAATTTACAGAGCTGAAAGAATAGTGTGATGAACAACTGAAAAATGTTGAGCCATGATTTTGACCTAGAAAGAAGAAACTATTGTGTCACACAATACACCTTCTAGAGATCATGTTTGAGTATACCAAGTCTCAAACAGCTCTCAAGTTATAGAGCAGAAGCAAAAATGTCCTGAAAAACATATCAATATTCAGCCAGGAATTTGATGTCAAAGAGAGTATTTATGTATGAAGGCTATGTATGCATTAAACTCTAATGGCACATCAGCACAATATCTGGTGGAGATTAAAAGTAAAGTTTTAAACATGCAAATATAAATAACTGCACCAAACAACTTTATGAAGATAAACCCTTCCAAATAAAGGCAATGTGATATATAACACTCCTTCTAATAATGTACAAATGTTTCAAGTTTAATCTCTTAATCTCAAATGGCTCTAACGGTATAAAACAGAAAGGAAAATGTGATGAAAAATGCAAAATATTAAACTGTAAACATGAAACCTTGATGATAGTTATCTCCAATATGGTAGACAACACAAGTATAACATTTCTTCTCTTAATCTGAAATGCCTTCAAAGTTGTAGTGCAGAAAGAGTGATTGCAAATGCAAAATATTGAGCCATGACTCTGAAGATAGCAACCACTTATATTTCTTGAGATGATGTTCAGGTATATGAAGTTTAATCCATTTAACTCATATTATATTAAAGTTACGAAGCAGAAGGGAAAGCATGATAAGAACATAAAATATTGAGACATGACCTTGACAATAGGACCCCCAATACAGGATTGAAACTTTCTAATGATGATACACAGTTATACAAAGTTTCATTCTTTAATCATAATCAACTTAAAGTTATTGAGCTGAAACAAAATGTCATTGACAGAAATGGATATGCAGATACTGTCACGGCTTTTCTTTGAAGAGCAAGAAAAAATATCTGTTACATACATTATGGGTCTTCTTCTGATGAATGCATATTTACAGTTTGCTAAGAAATATATATGTTTGAAATTTTGTTACACTTGACCTTGGACTTCCTCAGAAGAACCCCTCATGAGAGAGCTAAACATTGCACCCTTCCTTATAGACTGATACCATAAGGACAGCTTATTTCCATGTGGATTAGGAGGAAACAGTTGCAGACTGGAATGACTGGATGGACAGATATTTTCACAATATTGCTAACACTAAAGAGTGAGTATAAAATGAGCAAACAAGAGATAGATATTTTTATTTGTTTGTTTTATTGATATTGTTAACAATCATTTTTAGTGCAAACAGTCAACAACGGCAACAGCAAATAGCAGTACGTTTTTCATTTTAGCTTTGGCATCAGAAATTTGAACTCTTACATACAGGCATAATGATGACAGTAACAAAGTATGGAAAGAATCACATTGAAAAGCAGGAACTGCATTCTTGAAATTGGAAACAGAAAAATTCTAACCTAAAACCAAGAAATGTCTTGCTAATGCAAGATGGATGAATTCCTGTTCAGTTCATATTATTATTATCACAATAAGCTAAAAACAATAAAACAGACAAAAAATATACCAAAGGGGAAAACATAATGAGCAATATAAAAATATACTAATGAACACAGCACACAAAATATACCAATAAAAAAAATTAAACATTCACTGAATAACTTGGAATGCTGATTGTAACCTACTTTGGAAAAAGTTTTTTTTACTGGATATAGGACGGAATGTTAAAAATATTCAATTACCCCTTATACTTTATCACAATAAAATTTCAGCAGTTTGTGACCATTGTACATAAAGAATATAAAAAATCTCAAAATTCCCCCAAAATTCTACTGATAAAGTACATATATATGGAAATTGTAGATACATACACTGCAATCAGCTTAAATATAGAAATATTTGAAAAAATTAAAAAATAATGAATACTTATTAGTTAATACTGTTAGTTTATTTTTTTAAAAAGTATATTTAAAAAAGTGAAAATTACATGCTTATTCAAACTTGTCAAATTGTTGTTTCCCCATCAGAAATTTAAAAACTATGAACAAAAAGGGCCCTGATTTACATGAATCTGAGAACTGTTGTTTCCATGTGCACAAAAAAGTTAACCTAGGTTCTTCCATAATAATCATTCTTCACTAGAAAACATTTTGATCATTTTGTAAATATTGTAAACCAGTTTCACATGAACAAAAATCAAGTAATGTCAAGTCCACAAAAATACAAACCATGCAAACTGTAACCCTGTTTGTGGCAAAATGCTAATTTTTAAATAAAAATTATGCCTTGTCAAGTATTATAAACAGTCAAAAATACAAACATAACTTTGTATTGAGGCAAAAAAGTATTCCTGAATCAAACAAAACATAGGATCCCATAAACATTCTACTCCTAATAATTAATTAGTAACAACAAATATGATCTCAACTAAAATATTTGAATTGGTAATATGCAATTATTGCAATAACAAAACACTGATATAAGCATGTAAATGCAACTTGGAAATACTTCTCAGCCATGTTATTTTGCAAACAAATTCTAAGTATTTAATACTGAACTTCAAGATTTCTAAAATTTCTAAATTGTTAATTTATTATGCTTTCATAGTCAATCTTCAAACTCAATTTGTTGGCAAATAAATGCATAATTATTTAACCAATATTTGGCCGCATCTGTAACATATTCTATAAGTCCTCTTAAGTGCACCTCAGATACAAGTGTTCACCTCTTCAAGTGCAATGAAAATATTATGCACCTTCATAATTATATTATAAATCCAACAGTCTTTTTCAGTGCAAATTTCTAGGAAGGTCAAGTCCATTTTCAGGTGTGCATGTAATTTGTTATTTCTCTTGAAAAAAAACTTCATTTACTTTGTATCACAAAGCAATGCAACTCCACGCAGAGTCCAGTGATCTGGTTGCTTGTTGGTTTTCAGCTGAAGTGGGAAGATGTATGTAAGATCTGTACGACGTGGCTTCTTGTACACTGGACATTCATAAATACTGGTCGTCTTGGTTTTCTCAACGTTTGTAGCAAACACATGGACAACAGGAATCAAGGTGTAGAGCACTTTCGGGGTTGGTTCAACCAAGCGACAATTGCGTCTATCCCATCCAGCTCCATCCACAAAAAGGCCATAAATATACACACCTGGAAAAAAGCAGTCAAATGCCAAATGTGTTCTACAGAATGCACAGTTTCATCTGTAAGCTGTGATAAAATGGTGCAAATTCCACAAGAAAGATAGAAGGACTTTGAAAGAAAGATAGGAGGTCTTTATATGCATATCAGGATGCAAAGTTTTGGTATATAGTAATATATTACACCAAAATTTCAAATGAATACTGAGACTGGTGTAGAAAATATTACTTATGAAAACTTTAATACAGAATCTTTATATTGTTGAAGATAATGACAAACACATTTGTGGCAATGAACCGAATATATGAAACCCTTACAACTTCTTCATTTGATACAAATAGATTTTAGTTAATCAAGTGAAATCATGCAAAAGGGCCTGAATAGTAAAAACTCACTCGCTCCATATGCACCTTTGGGGTATCAAGTTTGATCCCCAAGCAAATACATATAAAAATTATTTACTGTTCATCAAAGTCTAATTTTTTCCTGGCTCTTTACTTTTCTTCTCTTAAAGGTCCAATCCACAACTAGATTGAAGTTACAAATACAAACTGTTTGAATTTGATGTACTGTTTAGTAGGTATGAAGAAAGGTAGTTGGTTGGTTGGTTGGTTGGATGGATGGACAGATGGACAGAATGATAGACAAACAAATAGATAAATCAATTTTTACCTTCATTTGGTGGTGCATGGATGTCCTCCCTCATCTGCCTAGTGACTTCATTGTCCAGAATCACATTGTCCAGAGCCCAGCCCTTGTGGGCACGTGTAATTTCTTGTCTCATGGCTGTCAGGAAACCCTGAAAAAATAGTACAGCATCTGTCATAAACATCAATCTAGTAAATGTCACACAGCACTTGGTCCAAAAATCATAAAAATTCAAATGTCACACAGCACTTGGTCCAAAAGGCATAAAAGTTCAAAAACTGAACGTGGTATAATGACTCCTAATAGAAGAGACTTTGAAATCTCTAAAATTTTGCAATTACACAGAATAAACAATACTACTGGTAAATTAGGTCTGAATTTGAGCAACTTGACTAATATTCTGAGTGAAGTTATCAGTGTAACTCTGATATAACTGATCATTATTTTATCAAGCTACATCTCTCCCTCATTATCACACCCCCCTGGACTTCATGACCATGAAAAATGTATGTGAAAATCACCTAACTTGAATTGTTCTGTCAAATGTATAATAATATGGGTTGAAAGAAAATAACATCAAGTTTAAAATGATGTCTTTATTTTCTTTCTAAACACTATTATTTGACACAATTATATGCACAATTACCATGAAGTGAACAAATTTGTTACACACATGCAGTCATTGAATTTTTTTATCATTCTCATTATAATGTTATTTGATACATAACACGGTTTGCTGTTATAGACTCCACCTACCATGTTAAGAAGGGAGACGTGTACATGTTCACAAACGAAGTCAATGGTCTAAACTCGACTTTGGAGCTTGGAATCATATTATCAATCAGCCTTCATGTTCCGATGACATATGGGATTTGTCTATGTATAGTACTTCCTTGATTTTTCACCTCCTTTTATATAAGTAAGCCAATGGCAAGAAATTAAGGATAGCAGGAGATTATGGTTCACCAACATTTCTGTGCTGTATGCACCTATTTTACAGTATGAAGTTTTATTGTTTTCTCATGTCATTACTGTTTATAATTTGGCTTTAAAAAAAAGTGATACATAAATGTATATATAAATATTTGAATAAATTTAACAGAAATATGCATTTAGACATATAAAGGGAGCTGAATAAGGTCTGTGCAAAAGAAATAAAGTTTATAATGTCATGGTTAGAGTAGTCTAGTCAGTAATTAAGTGTGTGCAGTTTACGCATGACTGGAATCCCCTAGTTAAGCAAATAGTTCTGCCAGGTGATTTAGGTCAAATGTTGTTATTATAATGAATGCACATGAATTATACTTGGCTGTAAGGCTGGAATAATTACATGTGTAAACAGCTTAGTTTAGTTTACTGTTTGTAAATACTTTTAAAATTGGTAACCATATAAACAAAAAGGCACTTGGCTATCGATGATGCAGGAACTACTCATTCTGACTGAATAATACATTTCCACATCACTGCTTAAAAGGACTTTTAAGGAGAATTTGTCTGTCAATTCTTTTAAAGTATGTATGACTTTCACATCAAATGTGGCATATGAAGGAAAGAGGCACGGTTGATGAAACTTGTTTGCAGCACACAATACATAACATTACACTGTGGATATGTGAGAAAGCTTGCCAGTAGCTTCTCGTGGGTCGGTGGTTCTTTCCGCGGATTTCCCGGTTTCTTCCTCCACCATTAATACTGGCCGCCATGTATAGCCTATCGTGTGTTGAAAAATGGCGTTAAGCCCCACAACAGCAACAGCATAACATTACACATCATGTCAAGTTACTGATAATACTAAAATATTATTTAAACTAAAAACTACTGCCATCCCAAAAATTGGATCCATGAGATCGCACTATACTGAGGGGTGCACTGAAGTCAGGGAACACTGTTCATACATGTAGCTGGTGATTTTCATGTGAACAGCTTCATAACTTGTTTCATGAAGGAAACCAATCATCAGACTGACCAAAGAATGGCCTCCAGATAATTCTTGAATATGGCATATTTGCATAAGTGACAGAACCTTCTCTGTAAGCATGGAAATGGGCCAAGTTTCATTCAGATTTAAAGATCAAAATTTTATTTTTATGTTCTTTCTTTCTTTTCTTCATAATACCTGTGGGTTGAAGAATCCAGTCATCCAGAAGGAGTGAGGTCGGCCCTCAAACAGCCAGGTGTGGAACTGGGCATTTCTGTCCAACAGGTCTGTAAACCAGAATCCCAGTGTGGCTGACTCCCAGGAAATCTGCAAAAAGAATGCATTGCTTAGACCATAAGAAACCCAGCCAACCTCTACAGTAAGTCTATCTCTATAAGAAATATCTCAATTCCAACAAGATTTTGTTCTCCAAAATAAGCCAAATCGCAGATATGCCTACTAATGATTGATTTAAAAAAGTTTACCAGGTATTTCAGACTCCTTTTATTTTAATACCACAACACAGTTTTGCATATAAGGTGCTCAGGTAAGACCATTTTATAATGATCACAGTATACTACTTCACCCAAAAAGGAAAACATTCTATTTCTTAAGAGCTAAAATTTAAAAATAACAAGAATGCTGAACTCAATATATATATCAAAGAAATGGTTTTGACAGTAGTTATTTGCTACATGTCACATCCATTTGTTCTGACTCACCTTCTTCCATGCTGTAGGTACACGAGCATCAAACATATTATCCAAAGCATCTCTAAGGTTTTCACTCATGATGATGGTGCCATCAATTGCAAGCTTAAGATCCTTTAGCATAGTTCGCACACAACCAATGACACGCTGCATACGGTCAATCTCTTGTCTCAGGAAGATGTTCAGTGGCTGCAAGATGCCCATCTTTTTCAGCTTTTCCTTAACCTGTTGTACAATAAAAATACTGTGACTTTACTTTTCCCAGCACACATTACATAATTAGACCAAATATTTGTCAGGTCTTATGGGTCGTTACCAGTATTTTTCATATTTTCACTCACTAAAAATTATACAAATCTTTACATATTTAGAAAACATCAGTTTCTTATTGTGCAACACAATAACTGAAAGTACTACATCACATCAAAGGTAACTGATTATAATGGTGTAATAGTGGTATTGTAATTTAAGTGATCCCTTTTCAATAAAGATAACCACTGTTAATTAAACTTATGAATGATAAAAAATAACAGAACTACTCATGTTTTAACTACCATAAATCTGTATATATCTTCTGATACAGTTTGTTTATGGCCACCTAATTTTTTCATGACTGTAAATTTCATACTAATTGACTGTAAACTCATTTTAACATGAGCTGGTTTTAACAGTGTACACAGTGTATGATTGCTTTGGATGTTAAGTCAGGATCGATAATACTGTTCTCAAAATCATTATCTGTCTTGCAGAAATAAGCCATTCCACATTCTCCATTGCAGTTTTACTATTTGTTTAGGATTCTATTCAATTAAGTGTATACTTTTTAAAGATTGGGTCTTACAAACAAAATCAAATGCTTCACACCATAAGGTGCTCCTTTTGTCTCTCTGCATGTAAATAAACGTTCCTTTATTCTTCATGTTGATTTTATTTACTAATTTTCTTGAAATCTTAAGACTCTTCATGCATTGTGGTCACTATACCTCAAATGGGATGTAGTCCTCAGGTAATTTTTCCAACATGTCATCACAAAGCCTGTAGACTACGCTCTCACGAGTCTCACCTCCACCACCACCAGAGTCTTTAGGCTGAATGTTCACAATTGTGTCCAACATCTCTGTAGCAACATTGGTGGAATACCTGAAAATAGCAGTATGAATCAATTTTTGATCATAAAACAGGATTTTTGTGAGAAGGATGGCTAACAGCAGTGTTAACATGTACTTTTCTGTTGTAGAACAAAATGGTCTCAGATAACCTCCATCTTGAAAAGAGGTCTCATATGTGCAGGATCCATGTATAGTGAACTCTTATTATTCAACAGTCTTTACAATGGAATATTCAGGTTCCCACAGGAATTTCAATTGTAAACTTGATCATTATAACAAAATATTCAGCTTCTCACTCCAACAGCAATTTTCCGGAAACAAGGATGCATATCTCCTTTCTATATTGTCCTTTACAATAACATTACCACAGAACTGCACTGGGAATATGTCCAAGGATAGTAAATAAATATTTCATTTCAAAAACAAAAATCTATGATTGATAGATGGCTGAAAGCATTAGATAAAGAAGATATGGTCTGTACCATTATGGCTGATTTTCATAAAGCTTTTGATCTTGTAGACCATGAAATTTTGCTTGAAAAACTGAAAATATATCAATGCAACGAAAACTCCCTAAACTGGTTTACTTCTTATTTAACTGACAGAGTGCACAAATTATATTTAATTGGTCACCTTTCTGAAAGTAAAAATATTAACTGTGGATCGGAAATTAAATTTTTTCCACTGACCTTTATGCAAGTACACTGCACTATCTGAGTCAGGTAAAATAAAAACTGTACTTTAAAATAATTTACAAGATGCTCTTAACAGACTTAAACTATGATGAAAGAAAAACAGTACGATTTTAATTACAGAAAAAAATAAAGCCCTACTAGTTACAAGAAAACAAAAATAAGAAAGGCTAGATAGCGACAAACTCCAAATTCTATTTGTCATTGTGAACCTTAATATGACCTCTCATGATAAAATTCTTGGTGTATTCATAGATAACAATCTGACTTGGTCTATTCACATTAAACATGTTCAAGAAAGCTAATTCTTTTCTTTGGCTGCTTAGGAAAATCAGAACATACATTCCTTTTCAGTATAGGGTCATGTTTTATAACAGTTATCTTCATCCATATCTGGACTATTGTATTGTAATTTGGGGTAATACATCTAATTCAAAACTAACAAAACTTTTAAGACTCCAAAAATGAGCATGCCTTTTAATTTTATATCAATATATAGACAATTTCCAGGAAACAATAATATAATAATTGTACCAATCCATTAAGAATATTTCTTAGAAAAGCCAAATTTATGAATAAAGTATCCAGAAAAGCCATTCCTGTCTATCTGAACAATGTCTTTCACCAAAGAGATACTGATGGTACTCCAAATTTAAGGTTGGTAAGAAGTAAAAATTACATTACACCAAGACCAAAGAAGAACTGTTTAAAAAGAGTTTTCAATATACTGGTCCACTGGTAAGGAACAACATTCCCTGTGATGAAAGGCAGGCTCCAAGCATTTCTTCTTTTCATAATCGATGTCTTAAATGGATGAAATCTTAAGACAACTGAACAGTTCTAGAAATATAAATACCTCTAGCTTGTCCTTGCTTATGCATCTTTTTCACAGTTGAATTTTTCAACAAAGGATGAAATTTTATATTTTATATATGTTTCTGTGTTCACTGATGCTTGTGCATACGTTCCAACCTTGAAAATGAGATTTTTAGAATCAACTACTGTCAAACCAAATTTATTACATCATGTTGTACATACTGTATATATTGTACATAACAGCTACAAGGCCTCATGGTAGATTAGTTCTGTAACTATTTGAGTTACCTTCTATAAACAAAGTAATTGTTATTATTTTTATTGTTAAATTAAAGGCATGGTCTTTACAAGGACCGATTCTTTATTCTGACCAAATGGCTGGAAATGAATGGTCAGTGTATTAAGAGGTGACTGTATTACAACTCAAGGTTTCTGAGGAACACTAAATCTCACTTCTAAGTAGTACCATAATAACAAGGCAGGATGCAGTAATATGTATCCATTTTCAATTGAAAACATCGACTGATTTAGGTTTCTATTATTTTAAAACAAGAATCCACTAAAGAGACTGATACTCTACTGGCTGAAAAGAATTTTTAGGAATACAAGACTATTTTTAACTTCTGGATGTTGAAACCATCACTGATATTCTTCAATGATAGCAAGATTTTAAAAATAGCTTCTGTTGTGATCCTATTGATGTCACATTTGCACCATTTTCATTTAGGACCAACCAGACATCATAAAAAGTCTTTTATTGAAATATCCATGTTGATATGACCATCCATTCAGGAGGGGTAGCAATAAAAACAAAAATTAAAGATGGCACTATGGTGGCCAGACTGGGTGTCTGAGCAGCACCATTTTCATTTAGAACCAACTATACCTTGAAATGAACATGTCTGTGTCAAGTTTCGTGGCAATCCTCTGAATTTCTATGAAAAGAGGAGTGATAACAAATTTGTATGTCAAAAATGTAAGCCTCAATTGCAGCCCAAAAAGTCTATGTGCAGAGAAACAAAAGAAACTTACAAAAATATGAAAAGATGCTGTAATCAAAATATCAAAATCTAACTGGGTCTTTTACATGTCCAAACAAACATGACTATAAAATATGATTTGTCTACCTCAAGTAGTTTCTGCTTGATTGTGCTAACAAGATTTCAGTAAAGAATGTCTAAACCCAGAAAGTTACAAAATGCACAAAAAAAAGAACAAATGTAATAGACTGAAAATCTAATCAAGTCATCAAAATAGGCATGTAAACATGCCCATCAAATTTCATTTGTATAATTCAAGTGGTTTTGCTTAAATTATGCTAATAAGACTGAACTCCCATGCACTCAAGTTGAAAAAGTTAAAAAATGTGTTAAACAAAAATTGAAATATTGCAATGATGACCTGAAAATCTAATTAGGTCACCTACATGTGAATAATAATAATAATAATAATAACAATAAAGACTTTATATTCAGAGGGTGACTCAATTAGTTACAAATGAGAAATTAATCTATACTGAGGCCCACAATTATGCACATATAAGATACAAGCTAATAATAATATGTTCACACACATGCAAATACAGAATATAAAAACAACTATTCATGTAAATGCTACATTGCTGCAGAAATGAAAAGGAAGCACAGGAGTGATGTAATATGTACTTTATTAAGTGCACCATTTTTTATGATTTCATTCATCTAATACAACTGTTACAGAAGGAAGGTTTGCTTGGAGCTCATGTAATATCATGTGGAATGTTATTCCAATCAAGCACATCTGAAAATTGAAAGCTATTTTTGAATAGCTCCTTTTCTGGCTTGGGTACTTTGAAATTTTGCCCTTTTCATGATCAAAGATTTCAGGTACTAGTTGATACTCTTTCCTGAAAAAATGGTGTTTAGATAAGTGGGGGTAGATTTTGTAAACACCTTGTATATTATTTTAGCCTTTCTCAAAAATATTCTTTCATGTATTGGTAAGTATTGGTAATACTTTGAATGGAAGCACTGCAGTTTGAACATTTTCTGTTTGCTGATCAAGAATTATTTTATATGCCCTTTCCTGAAATCTGGAAATTTTTCTCATATTTGTATCAACTGTTTTCCTCCCAAATTATATTACAGTAGCCAACAAGATTTCTGTTTTGTTCATGCTGAGGATCATACCAATTTCCCTGCACAATATGTGAAGTCTGTTGAGAGCAGTTTGAGGGTTTTTCAACTTCAGCTTGGTGGCTTTGAGCATTAAACAAAGTAGTGTCATCAGCATACATGTCTGTTGATGAGACTGCATCTGCTAGTTTTAGGGTAGGTCATTAATGAACAGAACAAATAACAAAGGCCCAAGGAGAGAACCTTGTGGCACTCCACAACTTATCATTTTAGCTTCCGATAGGTGTCCATTTAATGTTAACTGTTTAGACCTATTGCACAAGGAGGATGTGAACCACCTAAGAGTACCTTCACTACATTGATGGATTTTTAACTTTTCAAAAAGAATTTCATTATCTACTGGGTCAAAAGCCTTTCTAAAACCAATCAATACAGTACCAACTAACTTTCCTTTATCTAAGGCTTTCAGCCACTTGTTTGTCATAGAGATAAGTACAGTTCCACAAGAACAATCTTTGTGAAAGCCAGATTTATTTTCATGAAGTAGATCATGAACAAAGAACAGTGTACAAGCTTTTCTAGTGATTTGGAATGGGATAGAAGAATTGATATTGGTCTATACTTATTTACATCCTCTTTTCATCCAGCTTTATGTCGTGGTGTTACTTTGGCAGTTTTACAAGACTGGGGAAATTGGCATGTTCTCAAACTGTTATTACACAGAAAGGTAATACTATCTGTAACAACAGATACTGCTGTCTTAAGAAGTCTTGGACCTATCATGTCAAGTCCTGTAGATTTAGAAACATCAATGTGTTTGAGGTAATTCAAAACAAACTTGGAACTTATTTCCAGGATTTCAAATTTAGTATCATTTGGAAATTTTGTGGAACAAAAGCTTTTGGTTCTGAAGAATCAGAGTCTACCTTTTGTTCTGTAATCTTAGAGGCAATGTTTACAATGAATTCGCTAAAAATATTTGCAATGTCATATACATAATAAACATGGTTTCCATCATTAATTAGGAATTGATATATGTCTTATTTTTGTACTTTCCTGCTCCAAATTTCTAAAACTTTTCCACATATTTTTGGGGTTATTTTCTTGTTATCAACAATTTTTGGTAGTTGTTTACCTTTGCTTGTTTAATCATTCTGCTTACTTTACTTTTCCAGATTGTGAATTCATCTTCATTACCTAAAGATTTCAAGTGGTCTTGTCTCTTCATAGTATCTAAAATTTCTGTGGTGACCCAGCCAGGATGATGACCATATTTAACTCTATATGTCTTCAAAGGTGCATGTTGATTAACAACTTCTAAAAGCAGATCAGACCAAGTATTTAAAATATCTTCAGTATCATCAAACATTTTGATAGTATCCTAGAGTATTTGCTCTAAATCCTTTATGAAATTTTCATTATTGAATGTTTTAAAGGACCTGTATGTGATAGATTTATGAACATTCTTTTGTCCCACAATGATGTTATGTTTTTTTTAATAGAAAAATGCAGAATGAGTGCTCAAACCAACTTTTGGAAGAGAAATTCTTGAAACATTTTCTTTTGTGTTTATGTGGTCTGCAAATGATTTTGAACTGGATGTCACCCTAGTGGGTTCACTGATTAATTGTGAAATCCCTAAAGGTTAAAAAAAATCCAACCAATGTTTCTTTATTTGTTCATTGAGGAGGTCACTATTTATGTCACCTAAAATGAAAAATTCTTTCTCATACAAACATGCCTATTAAAATCCATTTGTCTACTGCAATTAGTGTACTTAATTATACTAACAATATTTCTGTATAAGAAAAACATCTACAAAATTAAAAAATGACCCTGATAAAAAAAAAAAATTTCACAGCCCTATGAATGAGAGTTTTTGTGCTATTGCATAAAAACAGATGTGGGATGACTGCATGGATAGCAGCAGCAAGGCAATAATACCCCTTTTGCTACTGTGGGGGTGGGGAACAAACAATAAAACTTTTGGTTCACTTTCTGATCAAATACATAAATAATCATAAATAATACATAATCGTTACTGTGATGATGTAACATACGTGATATCAGCATTGGAGTGAAGTCCAAAGCACTCTGGTGAGTCAACCAGTGGCAAGCTATCAATGTAGGTCCTGTACTCGTCCAAAGTCCGACACTTGGGTATTTTGTAACCTAAAAGGAAACAAAATCAGAAAAATAAAATTAATCAGGACCAAAAACGTACACAATTCTCATTAATTCTTTGACAAAAAGTTTAAGTCTTTAACATGCAATCAAGTGTATACTATAAATATTCTTTTTATTGTTCTCCAAAAATGGAAATTTTCTATTTAGGGCTGTTCCAGTAAAATATACATGGGATCCAGGAAATGCACTTTTAATGTGGAGTATTCACCCAAAGAAGCAAATTAGAATTTGTTATTGTTTTCATAATTAACTCATTCAGTAAAGAGAGTATCCTGGCATATAAACTTTTAAAAAAAAATGCCTTCCCTGTACCATGCATGTTAAACAGAACAACCCCTATCTCATTCTATGAAACAAACCAGACTTTGTGATTATACCTGTCATGTTAAAACAAACAACTCTTTTCTGGCAATATTTCAACTCATGAAAGGCATCTGTAATTAGCGAGCTGCATGTATGTATAATGCTGCTTGTCTCAGTTCTCTTACTAAATGCAGA
Organism: Megalonaias nervosa; assembly: GCA_016617855.1. Classification (NCBI taxonomy): domain Eukaryota; kingdom Metazoa; phylum Mollusca; class Bivalvia; order Unionida; family Unionidae; genus Megalonaias; species Megalonaias nervosa. The sequence continues at coordinate 65,921 of JAECUM010007608.1, read as the reverse complement.
TTTGGACAGCTTTTGGTTGATTAATAACAATACTACCCTTGGTGAAAGATAACTGCCATGTGTGATCAAAGAACTATGGAAAGTAATCATTGATAGTAAGGTAAGTACATGGTTCCCACGCTTTTCTAAAGATAAATTTCCAGTCATTTTCAGGGTTTTTCCAGGATGAAATTAATTTTTTCAAGGTTCATATATGACCATTACTAAATGGAATTAAAGAACATCTGAAACCATAAAACATGCATTTTCTAAATCTAAAGATGTTTCTCTTTCAAGACTCTCCAAACATCTAAGTCAGAAAAGATGATCATGTACAAAACCACAAAATGTATCACACAAAACAAGTTTGATCATATTCCTATAAACTGGCATGTAAAGTCATTTCAGTGTACAGAATAAAAATTCTAACTTTATTGTGCTGACCTGCATTATGGTGCTAAGTGGGAACAACATAATGAACATAAATTATGTTTTGTTTCCTTTCAAACTTTTTATTCTAAAGAATTTTATATATATATATATATATATATATATATATATATATATATATATATATATATATATATATATATATATATATGCATCTCATAGAAAGTAACATTTCCTATTAGAATATCAAAAAAACAATAATTGCAAATAATTAGAATCTTGTCTTGTAATGAAAAGAGTTTAACTCTGAATTTATCTGTGCCAATAAAATCCCAAACAAGATTTGTCAAACAACCTAATCTCCTTAAGATGATCTGGTTAAAAATCCATCATTTAAAAAACATTTTCAAAAGGGTTGATTTAAATTTTGACAAAAGACGTTAAAAATTATATACTGTTGTATAAACAAGGACTGAATTTTCTGTAAAATCAACTTGTCTTCTTGTCATTCGTTAAACCAGTCCCCAAACCTGTATTGATACAGGGGCTCGTATCGTTTTTTTAATATATAATACAAGGGACGACAATTTCTCATTTCAGCTCCGAGATTCAACAATTTGAACTACAAATTTTGGCTTAAAACAAATAGCAGTCTGTTTTCTAATCCGAGTTTCCTCCAAATATTCCCACCCCATTTTTCATATTTGGACATTTAGTTTGGCGTGTGGACTCATTGCAACTGCATGATCAAAAATTTGGAATTTGCCGCCACCGTGCAGTAGCGACATATAGTGGGTCTAGAAATTTACACTAATGTTATATCGACTCATACCTGCATGAAATCGATAGGAAAATGATTTATTTTCTCAGAAATGGCAAGTATTATAATCGTTATGTCTTTAATCCGCTGACAGACTAGACGAAACTAAGGCATGGATGAAACCTGACCTGGTACTCGCCATTTTCATTGCTAATCACATGACTTCACAAATCTCAAATGACGACAACGGAAGTCCAATAGTCACGTGATATCAACAACAAACTCCTTTTTAATGTTGTTGTACAGAAATTCAATTATGTTAAATGAAAGTCAGATACTTTTTGTAAAATCCAGCAATCTGGCCAGTCTGATTTATCAAGCAGATAGCACATGTTAATGTGGTAGTCACGTGATACAACAAAACTCCAGAGGTTGTTCTCGGAATATATACATATGGAGAATTTTGTGTTCTTTCATTTTTGTATTTTTATTACAACCAGTATACAACTTTCCTTTAATATTTTCTTATTTTTTTCTCTACAACATTTGAAAATGTGGGTTGTTAGATTTGTGTACTCATGCGACTAGCAATGCAAATCGCGACTACCAGGTCACATTTCATCAACGCCGTAGTATTATCTTGGCTTTCAGCAGATTAAAGACATAACGATTTTAATACTCACAATTTCTGAGAAAATAAGTAATTTTCATATCGATTTAATGCATGTATCACTCGATCCAACAATGTTTAAAGTTTTCTAGGCCATCCGGTAAGCGTCCACACTTTGCCACCACCATGTTGGCCTCTTGAAATGCTAGACTGATTTTCATACCTTCCATGTAAGGAAGATATGGATATTGAGCTGACTTTGAAAATAAAAATTTACTACGAATAAAACTGAGCATTTAGATTGACTCTGCATATATGTTTATTGCAAGCACCCAAATGATCCATACTGCACCCTCTGAATATTCTGGTTAGAACCTCAATAAATTTAATTCACGATCAGTTTAGTTATGTCTCAATTACGTGATTGTTTCGGGCGTCAAGTGGTGGCAGAAAATTCCCGGGTTTTTCCTGACTTTCATCACTATTTGCGAAATTCAAGAACTTTTCACAGTCGGGAAAGAAATTATCATTTCTCCTGACTTTTTCCCGATTTCCCAGTAGCATAGGAACCCTGTAAGGATTTCTTCCATGGCTTAGGACATTAACTTTGAAACAAAAATTGTACTGAAACAAACAAATGAAGAAATAGTGTTAAATAGTACAAATGAAAGATAGGATTCAAGTCATAGCTGAAATTTAAATGAATGCTTGGGAACAACATACCAGTGTAGAAAGCAAAGTTGTCAGCAAACATGTTTTCACCAAACCAGACCTTGGCATATGTGTTCAGAAGACGTTTGTCATAGTCATCAGTGACACGACCTCCGTATTGCACCTCACCACTCATGTAGCGCACAGTGGTCCAGGATACTCCCTAAAACAGAATAAAATAAAATGCAGTAAACATATTTGAGATTTTGATATATATGAGTGACACTATCCAATTTTAGATTACACAGTATATTATTCTTAGGTAATTATCTTTAATTATGATAAACATGCGCATATACATTACATATTATGTCATTCCTGGATAATCATCTTTAATTATGAAAAGCATGTCCATACATATTACAAAGGGTATAATTTCTAGGTAATTACCTTTCATTATGATAAATATGGGCACATGCATACACAGATGAATGATCTGTCCAAATGTTTTGAGGTTTTTCTTGCAAAAAGCTTTTTTCCAATTAAACTGAGACTACATGTTTTGAATTATTTTGCCCATAATAAGCAAGGCATCATCTGTGATATCTATATGAAAGCAAATTTTATAGCAAACTATGTTTCTCTGAGAACACTTACCCAATCACATAAACATAGGATATAAGCCTGCTCCATTCCGAATCCAACCCTACATAAATGAACAGTAACTCTAGTCCATTACCTCCCCTTGCCAATGCCAGCTTTTAAGCTGAGCAAACTACTATAGGAGAGTGGTTAGGAGGATCTTCAAGTAATGTGATCAGGTAAGTATTCTCAGAGAACCATGGTTTACAATAAAATTTGGTTTCTTCTTTTAATACATTCTGCGATCACATTAACACTAAGAGAATAAATAATAGATGGAGGTAATGCTGATCGGCCTACATTTACTCTGGGTATCCTTGTCAGGAAAAAAGATTGGATTCCCTAAGCAAAATGATAACCCATTCTTCTGCTTAAAGCAACGCTGCCTATGGTTGTGTGATTTGTGACCAGATTAAGATTACTGAAATCTTTTAACCACCAAAATTCACTGGCAAATCCAGCAAGCTAAAAGGCTGTGTTGGTTTATTTAGGTCTGGAGGTCATCTGGGTCACAGCCATAGGAGCCACCGTATTCATGTGTTGTCTCTGTGAAGCTAAATCCCTGAGATAAAAACTTGAGAAAGTTGACTCCTCGTGTCAGCCAACAGCTTCTATGATGTCAAAATGTTGCATCTGAATGTGAAGTTCACAGTGATTGCTCTAATTTCATGAGCTGAAATCCTCATGAGGCGACTTTGATCTTTTGAGACATCAGAGTAGGCCAAGCACATAACTCGCTTAAGCCATGAAAACAGAGCTTGTGAGGTGATATCCTGCTTTCCCTCCTTCACAAAGAGAAAGAGTTATCTGCTGTTGCCATCACTTGTCTCTGTGTACCTCAAAAAGTAGTGACTGAGGGTGCAGACTGGATCCTGCATGGAAGCTGCTCTCAACGTCTCTACCAACTAGAGGGAGCATATGACAAATCCCTGATTGTCCATTAATGGTTACCAGTTCTTGGCCACAAAGAATGGTTGTGTCATGAGGATCACTGAACCATCTGATATGAACTGAAGATAGTTCGGGCCACCTGAAAGGGCACAGATTTTTGTGATAACAGTTTCAGCAAGGTCTAGGCTAATGACCTGAATTTCTTTGAGTTAAGCCATGTTAGTATCCAGGACAGATTCCATTTTGGAAACAATGTTACAAAATTGTGGTCTATTCAAATCAAAATTGGCCCCTAGCTCTGATAGATCTTTATCATGACTGATATCTCCTTAACCATGGTACCTGAATGTGTCAGATATCATGGAACAGTAGCTATGGATGCTCACTGGCGCCCACTTTTTTCCTTGTAGAGTCAGCCAAAATAGTCAGACAGTGGAGGGATATATGAATTCAAAGGGACAATGGTATTGACTCAACACTACTCCCTGAAAACACACCACTTTCTCTCATGTCTTCAGAGTGGAAGGCATTCTGGCTCTCAAGATTTTCTCCTCAGTCAAAGGTTGGAATTCTTTCACAAGTCTCTCCTGACAAGAGCTATGTGTGAAGAAGATGATTCAGGCTGGGGTTAAACTCCTTCAACCTTGGTTGTTTGAGAAGACTTGGATTGGCTGAAATCTTCCTGGGTAGGTCTATCCATAGCTGAGGTAGATCACTTACAAAGGACTTGTCCCATCTAAGAGGGCTTTCACAATATTCTTGTGATTCTGACCCTGTATTTTCTTATTAATTTCAGTACTATGACTGGTGAGAGGGAGCAAAAGGCCCATTACCCCTCCCAAATGATTGAGAATGCATCCACAGCCTAAGCTTCTGAGTCCAGGACTGGTGAGACAAAGGTGCACAGTTTGTGGTTTCACTTTGTTGCAAACACGTTGATCATAGATGCGCCAAAACGAAAACCTACAGATGAAGGGGCCATTCCATATGAATAACCTGACCCTGTCTGGACAGAACATTAAGTCTGCTTAGAATGTTGCTGATTTGCATGTCGATCTGAAGTTAACATCAACAAAGAAACTGTCAAAAAAGCATGCACAGGTCAGGTGATTTAATGCCCCCGTTTAAGGAGGTAGGTCACCACTATGGAGCTGTCTAACATAATCATGACTGACTTCCAGGAGAGTTAGTCCTTCCAGAGCTGAAAGTTGTTTATGGTTGGTTTCATTTCTAGAAGGCTGATGCGAAGAAACTGTTCCCCTGTTCTTCAGTGCTGCTGACCATATCAAAGCCTGGCAATAAGTGGATTCCCCAACCATATGCACTGGCACAGGTACATACCATCATTTCTGATTAAGGCTTCTCCAAAGGAACTTGTCGTCAACCAAATGTGGTTGCACCACTGAAACAGAAATTATTATACCTTGTTTGTGATAATGGCCTTCTGGATGAATGGACTAGAAAAGGGGCACCACTGAAATAGCAAATACATTTGTAACAGGCACATATATAGGCGTCCCAGTGGGATCTGAACCACTGCAGCATTGAGTAACCTGAGGAGTTGCAAGAACTTTATTGCTGAAATCCACATCCTGTTGGAAACCAACTCAGTGAGTTCAACAATGCATATGATGCAGATATGAGGAAGATGTTTGAGACTGAGATTGGTTATAAATTCCATACCCAGGTCAACCAAACACTGGGACAGGTGAAGATCAAGTTTTTCCCAGTTCACTAGAAAATGGAGTTGATTCAAAAGGAATAGAAGATTGTTTCTGCCTTTGAGCACAATAGCACATACCATATGTTTTTGGACTAAAATGTCCAGATATTCCACCATTGCCACAGAGGATGTCGACTGGAACAGGGTGATTATGCAATCCAGGATTTTGGTGAAGACCCATGGGCTGATATTTAGTCTGAAGGGAAGGACTCAAAATTGGTAAACTTGGTTGTAGTATGCAAACCAAAGAAACTTTTGCAAAACTTGGGTCAATAGGGAATGTTAAGTCAGTGTCAGGAAGCAGGAAACTTAGGGGTAGAGAAATGTGGTCTCTTACCTCCCCTTTAAGATTGCCTCCTAGACTGGTTTAATTGTTGTATACTGGCGTAAGGTTTTGATAGGAACAACCCTTAGGGTGAAAAAGATCCATTTGCCTGGCTTGCCTGTCATTCCTCCATTGTTTTAGGAAGGCAAGTTTCTAAATGAGGATACAGGTGGAACACCCAGTTGGAGAGGTAGTTCCTGAGCTGCTTTCCTCTGAACTTTTTCAATTTTGCTCCCATAACAGCAATCATGGTGAGCCCAATGGAGTCATCCTTAAAGCCAAGGCATGATGAAGTTTTAGTGATGTGGTGCATAAATATGCATCATGATGTATAAAATCAAGATTGGCATGGCTGTCAACACATTGGCCATGGTCTGGTGAACTGTTCTATTAATGACCAAAGCAATTGGGCTGTTGACTCCCAGGCATGTTGGTTGGTTATTTTTCTGCAAGTTGAAAATTCGCCAATGAGGCCAGATCCAGCATCAAAGATGTGGCAACAACATTTTGAACCAGCTTTGATGTGGCAAAACTGACATTCTTATCCACCTTATATAATGATGGGGCAGATATTTTAACAGCTTATGTTCTTATCAAATGACAAGAGTTTATCACAGTAGGTGGTGGAATGTGTCCTGTACCAGTGCACCCAAAATGTGACTGGAATCAGTGTCAATCAATATTTTGACTTATCAGTCATGCGTGATGGTAGTGGGTGGAGGGCATTTCAAAGCCAACAACACCCAGTATATCTCCTCAATGGCAACCTTAAATTCGAACTCCATTATCTCCATGACTGGATCAGAGTAGAGCTGTTGCTCAGAAGTATCTTCATACTCCTGGTCCTCGTCTGCTTCCATTTCAGTATACACCATGAATTGAGGTAATGATGACACAATGCCACTGTACTTAAACAATTCACTGCTAACACCCTGTGGGTAAACAGCGTAAATAGGGAAAGCTGGATCTGTTTTTAGATTTTGTTGCACCAGGGCAGATGGCTGGTTAGCTGGCAAAATGGTCAACGAGATTGGACACATGGAAGCTGCTCTGGTTGGCTTCTGTCTCAGTCATGCCACAAGGATGGCTGGACGATGGATTTTCTGCTACCATCCCTGTCCCAATCTGCATGAGTAACTGCTGACTTGGCTATACATATGGATCTGTCACTAAGATTCCCATGCATATATATTTAAGAAGCCATATGTCTGGCTAAATGGTTAGAACTATCACAAAGATCCACGTAATCAAGTGCAGGTTGGGATAGCTTGGTTGATGGATAGCTGGATAGCATGGCTCCAGATGGCAAGATGGTACTACCAGTCCTGCCAACCCTAACAAGACCTTCCCAGTAAGCAACAACTTGATTATGCAAACATTTTGCATCACAAAATACACGCAAGTTTAAAGTGTCTGAGGCACTAAAGTACAGTTAGTCTGATTCCCTGACCAATTTCACTGAACCTAATATGAAACCCGGATCCAAATAAAAAAATTGACAGCCAGTATCTGGATATTACTACAAACAATCATATTTCTGTAATTTGTTTTTTTTTTATTCCCTATGTCCATATTTTAAGGGTCATTTCCGTAAGATTTACAGCAAAACTGTAAGGGTTGGCAAGTCTGTACTACATGCTTGATCCACTGGATCCAAAAATACCCCATGTGCCCAGTCTTACAGGCACAAATGCCAAACTCAGACTTGCAGGAGAGGGGGACATACACCCAATGGGCTGCCTAAAAATGGGAGAACAATCCCCCATTGTATCCAAATTATCTGTAGGAGAGAAAGATGGAACGAAAGGTAAAATCTGGCCTCAAGTCAGAAATTATATCACTGTCTTCTGAGCCAGTCAATGCATATGCTGCTTAAAAAACTGACATATCCAACTGCGACTTCAACATATCTGCATTTGTCACCCCCCTCCCAATGTGCGATGTCAAAGTAGTGGAAGGTTTAATCCTTGAAATGGGGGCTGGGGACAGTAGCGTCCCCCACAAGGTTTGCAAATGATTCTGTATTTGGATGAATACTTTAGTACATCTGTACTGGTCTTGTGTGATTGTTTCCCTCTTCTCTTTGCCTTTTGCTGATTATTTGCAGTACTGCAAACCTGGTGTCTTCGGACTGCACATTGCACATGACGCAAAGGGGAGAAAGGACAGATTTGATACATGCCAGGCAGAACTCATCTGCATCTTCCTTTGTTTTGAATTTTTCTTGCATTTACTGCATTTAGAAGACATGTTTCTGAAATGACAATAGCAACAACAGATAAACTAACACATCAGTGTGTTAATAAGTCACCAAAATTTTTGCTAAATAACACCCATCATTAACCAGAAAGCGTGAACTAAAGACAGCATGCATGAAAACTATAAAGTCAACATGCATCAACAACAGCATGTTGTACTAAGTGGTCTAAAAATTGCCAAGTCAAAGAAAGTGATAAATTTTGCCAAATATTCACCAGATCAAAATCATAATATGCACCATCTATTTATTGATAATTATTAATCGAAATAAATCCAAATTTGGAATGGATGGCTTGAATTTCATACAAACACTTGGATTTAATGGGAGGCTTTATCCTTACTATACTATGTTGCATATGGAAGTGATGCTTAGAAACTGGTGACACCTGGTGGCAGCAAGGGATATAATGGGCATAAGTTACTGCCCTTTGTCTAAATGACATAGGAAAAATAAATTTTCTTCTTTTAGTAAGGCTGGATTTGAGAGGTAGCAGGCTTAATGTTCAAGTGATCAGGGACTGTATTCAAAGGAGAAAATTGTAGTTTACATACCATTTTATTGACACAGTTCCTTTTATTGACACCCTTCTATATTTACCAAAGAATATAATTTGCTGTTTATTACTAAGAAAATGTTCCTAAACCCCAAATCAAACTTTGATATAATGTAAAGGTCACACTTGTATGTATCTGCATTGGGCAATATTTCCCTAGACTTTGTTGATAAATCTTTGATGTCAAGTTCAACTAGGCAAACTGCATGCCAATTAATTCATCATATATCGAATAACCCCAATAGTATCCCATAATACATATGTACCAATCACCTGATTGGTAGACCCATCCCTATCCCAGCATGTACAAATAATCATGCCAATAACACGTCCTAATTGTGATATTGTGCTTGCTTGGCATTTTTATGGTTCTAGTTAAATCCCCAGTTCCTATATAAACTTAACTGGTTGCCCATCCAAAGTTGGTGGGGTTTTTTCCCAAAGTTTTTACCTTTTCTGCTCTCCCACCTTATCTAGGATACGATCTTTAAGCTGTAAGCAATATCTGTACAATGTCTGTAATACCTGAATTAAAAATGCATTCATGGAACACAAATGCCCCTCTGCAGTGACCTCAATGCAGAACTGAACGAGACATATGGACGGACAGAGAAGGATAAAAAAATTACATGTCCCTTCGCATTTATGGCAGGTCAGAAAAATCATTATGACATACCTTTTTTGGATCTATATCATCCAGGTGATTCTGGATGAACTGAACTGTGGCAGTGAAATCAGACTGGTTAAACTCATACGGGATATTCCAGCCAATAGGGCCAAACTTTCGCCTTTCTTGAACTGTGGTGTGAAGGAATGCCACAGCATATAGCATAGGCTTCCATTGAGGCAAGTTGCTATACTCTAGTTGTTCCTATAATACAGACAAAACAACATCAAACATAGAGTGTATACATCTTTAGCCCAAGATGCTGCTATGTTATATTTTACTGCAACTTTATATTTCCTCTTCACTCTCTCAAATAAATATTCATAAAGAAGACTACTAGTAAAAGCTACCTTAATCACCTGCCTAGTGAAAGATAGGCACACTTGGTATTTCTGGCCTGTTGGAAAAATTTTTTTTAATCATTTAGGTGTAGACAATCTATGAAGAAGCTGATAGCACTGACCAAATTATTAAGTACGGTGTCCATTGTTCCCCACACTTCAAGACTGGTACCCTATTCTAAAATAATTAGTGCTTCAAGAACTATATTTTAATCATCTTTTCTTCTGTATTACTGTCAATCATATATGATCATGTTGGGCTCACTTCAACTCACTCACTGTTTATGTTTCTGTCTGGGTTTCAGATATGTTCTCTATGATCTTGACAGGTACAATGCTTCAGCATGGCTGTACATTCTTGTGGCAATACACTGGTTGTATATACCTTACAGTGTAACTATAAATTGGTTGTATATGTCTGTGGTTGTATATTGCATGTATATGTATGTACCTATAGCTGTAAGAATTGTTGTACATACCTGTGAAACAAGTCCATAAGTTCTCTTGAGACCAGCCTTGACACCCTGTGGAGGCTCATTAGTGAATTTGATAGAAGACTGTAGAAGATTGATTGGGAACTTAATGTGGACTTCAGTTGTAATCCAGCATCGGAACTTATCATCAACAACTTCAGTTGTCAGGATCTACAACACAATAACTTATTTAGTTTTCTATTTTTACAAATCAAAAGAGAAACTGGAATAATTATTGTTACTCTGAGTGTGAGTTAGAATCCAGATAGATCAGCCAAATTTGGCTACTGTGTGGTCTGTCCCTGGGTAAGGCACTTTACACCAGTTGCCCCAGCATTAATTAAACTTCATGTATTGTTGTGCCTTACATACCAAAGCAAATAAAAAAAACCCAGAAAACTACATCTATTTTGTAAGACAGATTTCAACCTGTAAGTACTCTGACAATTATTACTCAAACAATGTCTGGATTACAAACATGACATCTATCCACTTAAAATGACTTATCAATAAATGTCAATTAACTACTGCTTATCATTGATTCCAGTGGAAAGCTGGCCAATCATGTTACATACAATGTGTAAATCATTGCATATTTTCTAGGTACATCAAGAAACTTCTGTCACCAATGTAATTTTTGCTATGTTACATAAATAATGGAGCTGCAACAGCATGGTAGTTAGCATGCTGGACTTGCAACCACATCCTGTTCAGACCAGGCTGGGCTTGGTCTGGGCAGCATTCTGACTTGCAACTGTATTGTTGCAACATGCTAACCACTGCTAAGCCACTGTAGTATGATTGAAGCCAAGGTACTTAATTCCAGTCACTGTAGTATGTCCATTGCCAAGGTACTTAATTCCAGTCACTGTAGTATGTCTATAGCCAAGGTACTTAATTCCAGTCACTACAGTACATCTCCAGCAATGGTACTTAATTCCAGTCACTGTAGTATGTCTTTAGTCAAGGTACTTAATTCCAGTCACTTTATTATGTCTATAGCCAAGGTACTTAATTCCAGTCACTACAGTATGTCCTAGCCATGGTACTTAATTCCAGTCACTGTAGCATGTCTATCACCAAGGTACTTAATTCCAGTCATTGTAGTGTGTCTCTAGTCAAGGTACTTAATTCCAATCATTACAGTATGTCTATAGCCATGGTACTTAATTCCAGTCACTACAGTATGTCTCTAGCCAAAGTACTTCCAGTCACTGTAGTATGTCTCTAGCCATAGTACTTAATTCCAGTCACTGCAGCATGTCTCTAACCATGGTACTTAATTCCAGTCACTGTAGTATGTCTCTAACCATGGTACTTAATTCCAGTCACTGTAGTATGTCTCTAACCATGGTACTTAATTCCAGTCACTGTAGTATGTCTCTAACCATGGTACTTAATTCCAGTCATTATAGTATGTCTCTAGCCATAGTACTTAATTCCAGTCAGATCTAATGATATAACTTTTCATGCATTGATGGGTCATTCAACACCAAATAAACAATGCAAGATGTACAAATTTCAAATCCATAAAACCTGCTAATATTTTGTACATTTGAGCACAATTTTTCAACATTACACTAAAATGGCAGGTGAAATTTTGGTTTATGGGAGACAACCAATACTAGCAATATAGGGTTTCTTTTGATTTTCTTTTCATCACAGGCTTCTTAAAAAAAGCAAAACAATTTTGATAATAATAGTAATAATAGTAACCATATTCAGTGCATTGTATTTGTTCAAAAATCAATTTTAGAAGGTGAAACTGTACAGCGGTCACTTGTGTGCAACAGCTTCCATGCATGGCAGCTAGTGACTGTTTGACTGTATTTTCAGATTTACAACAAAATGTCATCTTTCCTAACTGACATGTTTGTCATGGTGTGCTAACAAGGAGAAAGGGCACAGTCACTGGCAAAAGTATTTTTAGTATATGTCAGATATGAAGGATACATATAGGTAACAAAATAAACTCTTCAATCAATTGTAAGTAAATAATTCTAGTTTCACATTTTTTTCTGAAGAAGAAAGAATAGTGTTTCTAAAATGTAATATTTTGTGCTCCATGACCAATCTTTATTTGTGCTAAGATGAAAGAATAGGAGATGAAAATGTATTAATGTTAAGGTATTTGTAATAACTGATGAAGGTGATGATAAGTTACAATACAGAACATAGTTCTAATGGCAGTCTGCTGGTCTAGTAGATGGATGCAATGTTTGACGTTCTCATCTTATTAATTATTGTGTTACAGCGTGTTCTGAGATCTAACCGTTTCTAGTAGCTCATCCATGAAATCCAAACCCAGGTGACAGTTCTGTAGGAGTAACCATTTTCCCTCTGACATGGATGCTGCAAGAAGACGTCTAGCATGGACATCTTGACCTTGACCCATGGAAATAGCGCCACACTCTGTAACAAAAACATCAAAATTATCAAACAAGTCCTACAATGAGATATGTTTTCGGAAAATGATTTTATTCTTAGATGCAAATTAGCCTTTAATTCCCAAAAAGACAATTTAATATTCAAAGTAATATAAACAGCTGTTGAAAAAACAAGAGCCCCTTTCCCCACAAAATAATCATATGCAGGTGAACAACAATGTAATACACTGTCTTAACACAAATTCAAAATTAACATTGCCACATCTTAGCATCTCATTTTTTTGTTTCATGTGTCCTCAGACTGCACCACTAATCAACAATTGAAAGAAGTATGAGAAACATGTAGCTCTCAGATTATTAATAATGTGATATTTAAATAGTAATGGCAACATTTATTTTCTTTTAGCTTTGGGGTTATCAGCATATTTATTTTCCTGCATAAATACCTGCATAAAGCCACGAGTTAGAATATATCATTTTTTTTTGTACCACAAGATGCATTATATCCAGTATTTATGCCTGAAAAGAAAATTTTCTTCTTATTATATACCAGACTTCCTCTTGAATCAAAGCTTGAATGAAGAGAACTAACTTTGCAATACATCACCATCCCCTTGCATAAATTCACACCACTTTCATTGGCTGATCACATAAATATCTGCAACTAAAGGGAGTAAATTATATTTTTGACCTGTTATAATTATTTTACTTTATCTGACAGCAAAGAATGTCTGATTCAGCAATGCATCACAGCTGGTTTATCACTGTTGTCGAGGTGGTAAGGGGAAATAGCTTCACTGAGAAAAGAGCAGCACAGAGTCAAATTTCTTCAGCAAAAAATGATTTCCATGTCAGAAATGTAATGCAGTTTCCATTTCTCAGTTTCAGCTCACAAAGTGCTTGTTTTTCTTGCTTCAGTTAAAACTTCTTAAGGCATAAACAATCAAGCATCACATGGCAAGATCGGAACTCTTGTATTATCAAAAGTGAAAATATAAGGATATACTTTTCACATGTGAAAATAAAGGGGTGAAAAAAGATTTATTTTTCTATATTTCACACTGTATCTATCCAATCATATAACTACACTGTTTTTATGGTTAGTTATAGTTCAACAAAAATATTACACTGATGTCAAAGTATTCTGACACTGACCCATGTTCACAGAGTGTAATTAGCTTGCCAAGATTCTTGGTCAAGGTTACATGTACTTAACAGCCAAGTAATTATTTTGTATCCATGGATGCTTATGCACATAACTGAAATAACTTTTCAGTCACAATCTGACCATCACATACTGATATCCTATTTGTAAAATTTATGGTCACAGCTCTTGCTTTCTGATCATGTGCCATAGTGGGTGAAGTTGTACTTCTTTGATTCACTAAAAAAGAAAATAACCGGTTTTCTTTAAAATGATCTGACATCTGCTGTTAGTCATTATGTTTCTTGAAATAGCCATTTTACAGAGGAACGTTTGTCTCAAAGACAGTAAAATAATGACTCAGCAGACAGCTAATACCCCACCCCACCCCACCCCCAATTTTATCATGACATTTCCTCTTTGGTTATGACCATTCACCTATAGAACTATTTCCATACATACAATGATGCCACTTCATGAACCCCTACAATCATATTATAATAAGATTTAGAACAAATGAAAACAGAGTACAACTTACGTATATTCATTTTCTTGGCTAAAACCACAATGTTCTCTGTGGGATCCGATCCCATGGACAGGAAACAGATCATTGGTACTCTCTTGTTGGACTCAGCATGCATTGTCTCCATATTCAGAATCACACCCTCTGCATACTAAATAAAACAAGAAGAAATGAAGCTATCAGACGACAGCAAAATTTGCCTGCAAACAAATTGATAAAACAAACAGTGTACACTTGTTAACACCAGTGCTGCCGCAGCTGATGACCATAACACTTGAAAATAGTGTAACTCTCCTGCATTTAATGCAAGTAGGTTAAAAATCAGATATTTACTTACTGTGGATAAATAAAAAGGAACTGAAATAATTGCATATAATAATGCAGTTAGCATTTTACTAAGGTAAATATAATTCTGCAAACACCTCCTGTTGGCAGGGGCATCAGGCAATAAAAAACCAAGTCCAATTCTACAAGTATGTCACAAAAGCTTTAGTCCACTCTTAAGACTTGTAATTTGTCCTATTTAGGTTAGAATAAAATTTCATCCAATCAGATTGCTGCATTGTAGACTCAAACTTACATCAAGACTAAACTCTTCAACATGAAATCCATGCCAGATTTTTTACATAATGAGGGTATCAGGGAATGCGATAGGAGAAATATAATAACTTACTTCAAAACACCTAGACTAAGATTACATAATTGTTAATGTCATTTTTTGATTCAGATATTTAAGTATCAAGAGGTCAAAGAAACACTGTATTTACTGCCATACTTGTCTAAGTAACAACAATCATGACCGCCCAAAAAAGGTCAAATCAAGACATTTACAAAATAAATTGGTAGAGTGTTGCATTCATAATCCAGATGTTGTGGGTTTTATACCTGCCAAGGCCGGCCTGGGTCAGCTGTCTAAGTGCATCCTTGGGAAAGATATAGCTCCCAGGCACAATGTTGCCAATATTGTATTGAACGTGTCATTAAAACATAATTATTTTAAGAAAAGGATAAAAACAGCATTAATCAAATTTTTTAAAACATATTTATATTTAAACATGATTAGATAGCATGCAACCATACCCCGTATATAAGTTAGGAGCATAATAAAATCAACATTAACTGTCAATGCATTGTATTATGACTGTATGGTCTTAATTTAAGTAACAGAAAAAAGCAACACCAACAAATTATGTAAAATACAACAAATAATTTATTTCCCTAAAATACAAATAAGTGATAATTTAAGAAGAACTGTGTGAAATAAATCCAAATGAGTCCTAAAGGTTCTATCAAAAGTGACAATTTAAAAAATAACCTTGTGAAATAAATCCCAAAGCATCCTAAAGGTTCCATCACAAGTCTGAAAGTATGAAGTTCAAATTGAATTCCAGTGGTATTCCAAATAAATTCCAATACTGAATATGCTGATGTGCCTGTAGTCTTGAATGTGCTAATGTGCCAATGGTCTGGAACACGGAGATGTGCCAAGTCTTTCGATGTATCACAATAACATAATCCAAAATGTCCTTGACTGAATTCACTATAATTCCAAATTGACGTTTTAGTCCAAAGATTATTATAGAGCACTTTGTAATTCCAGTGAAAAATAATTTAAATCAATAACTCCACCTAAATTAAAAACTGATCACACCAATAAGATTGATCTTGCTTGAGATGTTAAGACAAGAATGAATAATCCTTAGGTAAACAACTTTATATACGTCTCCACTTGACCTACCATTCTGAGGTAATATTGCCAACTTAATGGAAAATTTCCTTTATGGAACTTTCTAAGGACAGAATCAAGACTGTACCTTTAATTCACAGTGAAATACAGATATTTACAAATAATAATGTTCTGAATATTTAATCAACAATCATAGAGAAATATTAGCTATGAATTATGTTGTTTACCAGATTAATGTCACTGGTTAGGTAGATCATGATCTTGATTTTGGAGTATAATTGATCTCTATATGTATTTAAATATGCCAAAATGACCACATATTCTGAGTAAATGCACTGTATCTCAAATCTGTTATTCGCAGTTAAATAAAGCTGGTGCAAGGCTTTCAACAACCAACAATGTTGATAATTTTATGTGTGAAATGTCATTAGCTGAATTGCTGAGCATCTTTCCTACTATTAATGTAGTTTCTTGTTACTCATCCTGTAATATTTGTCATCTAGACATGATTTACTACCGCTGTGTTTATTTTAGATTCTTGAGAAAGTGTCTTCCACTTGCCAATTCTAAGTCTCATTCAACAAGACCTCTCAGGTAGCTCCATGATATCTCTAATGCCTAATGAGGTGTGGTGAAGATCTCAGGCAGTCATATTAAATAGGATTAGACATTTTTCTGAATTGCTAGACCACTAAGTCACATTGAATAAATATTCTCCTATGCTACATACAAAATGCAAGCATCTGACTGATCAGAAGATTATAATAATAAACACACAGCATTATTGATATGGACATGGGTTGTGTATACCATCTGACCAAGCGAATTCATACTGTAATTATTTTCTTCAAAAACTGGATACTGAAGTTTTCAAAACAGATGGGAGGGATGGGAGGCAGTGCTGATCATAGAAATTTGTCCGAAACTAGGGAGGATCACATGTATGATACAATGTGTGTGCAACGGTGAAAAGCATAAATCTAGATGTGCTGTTAGATGATTTACTGGGAGTTCATGGTCTATGCTGGACCTTGATCAGACAACACTTTATCTGACAGTACACCTGAATTCTATGCTTTTGCAGTTGAACATGCATTATATACCAGTAAATAAGCTAGAGTTCTTACCCTGGTTCCCATGGCCTCAGCGACATATTTTCTTGCCATTGGGATACAGCGATCCGGACACCAAGACCTAATCAGAAGCAGTTTGCGGAATGTATCAAGGGTTGTACCATAGCCATCTGGTATTACTGAGTCTTCTGGTACATCCTCATCAAACCAGGCCTTCCAGGCCTGAGAGGGCAAGAAAAAGACAGCAGGTTTATAATTTGTATACATGTGCAATGGAATCTGTCACAAAGAGGCCACTTAAAACTCTCTTAGAACAGGTGATTCTTCAATCAAAATGATAAAACATGGAAAAAACATTTCTGGTTTGTTAAAATATAATATCTCTTTAACAGAAGCAGTCTTTGCCACTGGTTAGTCTATATACAGTTAAGAATATTACATGACATGATCTCTAAATTTCACTTAAGTTACACACTACTAGTGATAGGCATGTCCTTGCATTCCATAAATGAAAAACATATATATATATTTATCATATTTTGCTGGAAATGATAAGCACCTGAATAAAGTGTATGCCAGATATGTAGAGTCAGAATGAATTTAACCAAGAGTCATCCAGGGAAATGACAGTCCCCTAGTCCCAATACTCCTATCAAATGTATCCAATAGTACAACACTCATTTTCATACTACTTTTGCTACTTTATGGGTCCCAGGTGGCCAAGTGGTCTCAGGTACTTGCCTCAGAAGAACCCATATATCTCACCTGTCTGCATGTGTTCAAGTCTCTGCTTATCTTACTTGGGTATGCGAGAAACCCTGCCAGTACCTTCCTGTAAGTCAGTGGTTCATTCCAGGGTTTTCCACAATTATTCCTCCACCAAAATATACTGGCTACCATGTACAATGTGCTAAAAAATGTCATTAAACCCACAAATCAAACTTATGCTAGTTTCCTATTGCCAAAAACCCTCAACTTAATACTATTTATGACCATGCACCTACAAGTTTATACCACCTATCCTACACTTTGTTTCTGTTGTAATGTAATAACTTGCTTGACATCAGTAGCATGTTTAGTTGAAATACCTTTTGGAGAGTAATGCACCAGAAACAAAATATTTATGTACAGACAGACACATTACAGGCATACAGACAGACAATGATAGCTGTATCTCTATCTCTCCCCCTCCATATCACATACATACCAGGGGGATACAAAATTAGTTCAACTGTAGGACATCTATTAAAAGCTACAGTTCAGGGCCTTCTTGTTTCCCTGTTTCAGTCTTGCCACATACAAAACATTTAATTATAAACAACCTGAAGTAAAAACTGAGTGTTCTATTCTGAGAAATTTTTATTTGTGGGAAAGCAAAACTAATTTTAATTTAAGTAATACTAACCTGCCACTATTGCACTGTTTAGCATTTCTGGGACACAAGTCCTCATGTCCAAGCTAAAATAAATTGTGTCTTCCAGTTGATATAGACTGTTCTAAAATACTAACAGAAAGAATGAAGTCCCAATATGACTCCTATGTCACAGGCCTTTCTGTGGAATACTTTCCCTCCTTTACCTGGACTTAGAGTACTCTTAGAACATCAGAGTGGAGAGAGAAGGAATCTTTGCAACAATCTTTGTAACTATTTAGTTTTACCTCACTCCCATATATTTTAATAGCATCGATGCATTACCTGCTACTATTGCTTTACTGAGTTGAAGGAAGACTGCTTGCCCCAGAAAACTGGCATAAAAATATTGCACTTATCCAACTAATGTGAGTTGATTGTTGTTGCTGTTGTAGGGTTCAATGCCATTATTCAACACAAGATAGGCTATACATGGCGGCCAGTATAAATGGTGAAGGAAGAACCCAGGAAGACCCCGGAAAGAACCACCAACCCACGAGAAGCTACTGGCAAGCTTTCTCACATACCCATATTGGCCAAACCCGAGACTCGAACCCAAGAAGACAGAGGTGAGATGGCAGTGATCTGTAATGGTGAGCACTATAGACCACTTGGCCACTCAGGGCCCAATGCAAACTGGTAGAGGACTGGGCCAAATTTGGGCCAATATTAACATGCCCAATGAAGAAACGCCTTTGCTCTGGTGTGCCAAAGATCAAAGGTAAATGTGTTCATGTTTTTTTATATATTTAACATAGCTTTAACAATCTGAGTTATATCGCTTTGATGTCTGCAGTGTGGCAGTTTATAGTGATGTCTAGCACTGGGGCATCATGCCATCATGCTGCAGACATGTAGAATGATGTCAAACCCAGTCACATTATCCTGACACCAGGCCGACCAGTCCCAACACTATCCTCTTAATACTGAAGTGCCAAGCGAGGCAGCTTCTAGTACCATTTTTATGAGTCTCTGGAATGACTTGGCCAGGGTTTGAACCTGTGACCTCCTGCATCTGAGGTGGACACTCAAACAACTTAATCCACCAGAGTGGTCATCAGAGGTAAAGTGCAGAGAAGGTAGTGCAAGTCCATCAAAACATGGTTCTCATAACATCTCCCAGTGAAGAGTGATTTAGACAGGTCCAAGAAGTGGCCTTAATTCTCATAAAGAAAACATCTCTCTTGGGGTGGAACTGATAAAGCTCTCTCAACAGTGAGGTCAATCCACCTGAACATGGTGGATGCTGAAAATAACAGTGGAGCCTTAACAGGTAGGAAAAGAAGCTTCTGACCCTTTCTTTGCTCTTTAGAAGCAACAAAACAGAACCTTAAAGCCCTCATTGGGCAAAGAAGCCTGTTTTGATCATCCCCAGTGCTGGTCTGACTGAGACTGGGGATCTCAATATGAGGTGGGCAAAGAAGATAAAACCAAATCATAACTACCACTGAATTACAACAGCCTATTCTAATGACAAGACAATATACTCCATCTCCTTGCAGTCACCAAGGAAAGTAGGAAAACAGTCTTAAGGATAAAGTTCTATAAGGAAGCCTCACTCAACAGTTCAAAAGGGTTTTTTGACTCTGCCCACAAAATGCACAAGAGATTCCATCCAGGCATTAGTGAGCAGGATACTGGCCACCGAATAATACCTGACGAGATCATAAAGATGTGGGTCTGACATGATGATGGGACCAACAGATAACTTAAATATGTAAGACACGGCTGGTCTTTAGCTGACACTGAATATTCCCTCTCCTCAGAAAGGAAGAGAAGAAAATCTGCCACTGCACTTGAAGGGAGACAGCAAGGATCAATATGTTTCCTACTTCACCAACCACAAAAGATTATCCTCTTTTTATCATAAATCATGGAAGTGGAAGACCATCTCTTGACCTGACCTGGATGATTCAGATTGCAACTAAGTCAGATGACATGGTTGAGAATTTGTGGACTGCTGTGGAGAAGAGCCCCCTGTGCTGCAACAGTATGTCCCTTCTCTGTGGTAATCGTATGAGCTCCTCTACCAAAAAATATTGAGCAGATCACTCAACTATGACCACCACGGTCACAGAGAGGCCATCAGGATGAAGATGATGCTGAGTGCATCCTGATAGCCTCTCTGTGACCCTGGTGGTCATAGTTAAGTGATCTGCTCAATATTTTTTGGTACAGGAGCTCATATGATTACCAAAGAGAAGGGTCCTGACTTTGTGGAGTACCTGCTGAATCATTCTGAAAGGTGGAAATGTATACACTGAGAAATGATCCTGCATTAAATAGAAGGCATCCACTTCCCAGGCCCTCTGACATGGAAATGGGCAGAAATAAAAGGGGAGCTTGTTGTTCAGTCTTGTCACAAGTAATTTCACCAAGGGTCTTCCCAATGGTTGGAAAAGTGACTCTGCTACCTACTGGTGCAGAGACTTTTCCATAAAGGAATGCATGGCCCCTTCTAAACAGACTGTTCACCAAGATATTCCTCTTGCCCTTAAAATGGTGTACTTGTAATTGAATATGTTCTGATGGTGCCCCTATGGAGGAGGTTCCAAACTTCCACACAAAGAGAAGCAGCACAAGTACCTCCTTGCTACCTGAGGTATGCTACCACTGATTTTGTCTGAGGTGATCATGTAGCGATTCCTTACAAGGTTGACCAACCCCTAAAGGGTTTGAAATAGTGTCCACATTTCCAAAATGTTCATATGAAGCATAACTTCTTCTGAGGACCAAAATCCCTGAAGAACTAATACCCTAACATATTGGTGTACATAAAGGAATGAAGAGCTGGGGTGTGAATTGGAATTAAAGAAAGAAACTGGTCCTGATTTTCATCACTAACTCAAGTGGTGGGGAAAATCAGATCCCAGGGTAATTCAAGTTGATGAAGGAACTGGAGAGGGCACAAGTAAAAATTCATTAGAAGCACTAAGTCTGCAAACAAAGGGACAATTACTTCAGAAGGGAATCTCTCAGGATGTTGTGTACCAACCAGTCATTGAAATACTGGAGGATGGTAATCTCTAAGGATTAATGGTGGGGTACAACTACCCCCATCACCACAGTAAAAGTTCTAAGAGTGTAAGCTAGTCCAAACAGATGAGCTCAGAATAGCTAATATCCCTGCAGAGGTGGAGCATCTCTGCTGAGATGTTCTATGGATATCAACTATGCATGTCTTGATGTATTGGCTATGGTCTCCAGGAGCTGCAGACATTGATTCCTCCTTCTAAAATACTAATGGAAGAACTCAAAACTGGAATACCTCCTGGACATGGCAAAACCCGAGGTGTTTCCTGTGTGGAGAAAATATGGGTTTGTGAAGATTTGCATTCTGAATATTGATGGAGACCAACCAATCTGTGGGCATTCTTCACCAATAAATTTAAGGTAGGAAGGCCAATTATGAGTTTAAAGCTACCATCCTTTGAGAACAAAACAATCTAAGAATAAAAAGCTGGAGCCTGATCATTAAATACTCTATCTACTGTGCCATTCTGCAGAACTTTGCATACCACTTACTTAAACTATACCAGTTTGGACTGGTGCTGCAAGATGGGGGTTTGTGAAAGAAGACTGTTCCCAGAAACAAAACTGACAGCCCTCCTTTAAGGTAATGACCACACATCATCTGTAATGCTTCACCAAACCCCTGAAAATAGTGATGTTCAAACTCCCATGGGAATGCTGGTAAGAGGCATACATGGCAAAGTGGAAGCAAATCCCAGGGCTGGCCTCCTCCTTCCTTCCAGTGCTGCTCAAATCCTGAGACACCAAGAAGGGGAAGTGGCCTCTGAGAAGCATCCAGCTCGAGACCAGCCAGACCTTGGAAATCTAAAAATATTCCTGAAGCAGCTCTGCTGAGAATATGGCACTGCCCAGGATCAATCCATCACTGACATTAACCTGATGGCATCAGTGCAAGTAACAGGGATCCTTGGGCCTTGTAAGATTTCCCAAACATGGAAGACTGTTATTATTATTTACATTATCTGCATTACTGTTGTTATTATTTGCATTATTTCCAGTATTGTTATGATTTGAATTATTATTCCCCCTTGGGATGATTGCCCAAAAGAAGCTGAGGAGGAAGACAGATCTTTCTCTTTGCCCTTATAAGTGTGGCAACTTTCTGCTAGGTCCCATACTTTGTCACTGAAAAGACAACACAACAGACTAAAGCGCTGATCGTTACGGATCACTGCCATCTCACCTCTGTCTGCGTGAGTTCGAGTCCAGGCTCGGCTAACATGGGTACGTGAGAAAGCCTGCCAGTAGCTTCTCGTGGGTCGGTGGTTCATTCCGGGGTTTTCCAGGGTTCTTCCTCCACCATTAATACTGGCCGCCATGTATAGCCTATCTTGTGCTGAAAAATGGCGTTAAACCCTATAACAACAACAACAACAACAACAACAACACAACAGATACCTGTCTGCTATGTGCATACACAATGCATGCCAGGCAAGTGGTGTGAGTCCCAGGGGACTTGCTATGTGCATACCAATGCATGCCAGGCATGTGGTGTGAGAGTCCCAAGGGACTTGCTATGTGCATACCAATGCATGCCTGGCATGTGGTGTGAGAGTCCCAGGGGACTTGCTATGTGCATACTCAATGCATGCCAGGCAAGTGGCGTGAGAGTTGCAGGGGACTTGCTATGTGCATACTCAATGCATGCCAGGCAAGTGGCATGAGACTCCCAGAGGACTTGCTATGTGCATACTCAATGGAAGAGAATTCTGTGTGGGCCCATGATGTATGGGTCAGAATGGGAATTGTTTTCTTCTGTTCTAGTGTTCTAGAATATTCTATACTAACTGGAGTATTTAATTTGTTTCGCATGGAAATGATAAGTGATGCAACAGTTGGAGGTAATTTATTGCTGCTATTAAAATATATTTTTAAAATTCACATAATTTCAAAGACTTGTGAAATATGTTTTAAGAACACATACTAATTTGCATTACCTGTGTCATTTAAAACGTTTACTAAAGAAGAAGGGACAATTATTCAGACATTTATTTTAAAACAAAACTCTACTGGTTAAAATGCTGTGATTTATAATTGTTACCTTGTCATTTCTGGCAACCTGTGCTGCAATCTGGGAGAACTGTGGCAACTTGCTAAGCTCTACCAAGTTCAGCCATGTCATATCCAAGATCCACTTCTTGGGTTTTGGCTCCACTGCATTCAGATCCAAGGCAGCACCACCTGTAATTGACCATGGGAAAAAATAATTTCACAGATGCATGATATATAATGTAACTTCTTTTTGTTCAGATACCACAATTCACCTGTAATGTTCACACCATTTAAACCAAATGACTAAGTAATTTCTTAATGTCAGTAAATCTGAATATAAAATAAAAAGAATTTCATGTTAAAAAATACATGTGTACAGGTGTATAGATATTAATAATTCATATGAAACTTGTTCATATAAAAAGTACTTGTGAATAAAGAAAAAATGTTTAAAGAACATTTCAAGATGTGTTTTATGATAAATCACACAAACCTTTGATGAAGACTTGGAATTCTTCACTCTTGATTCTGCCTGAATTCATTTCAATCTTTAGAGTCATCAAAATGGTGAAGAGGAACTTGTCCTTTTCATACACTCCCCTGGCTGTGTATGCAAACACCTCATAGGTCAGGTATTCAATGATGTTGTTAATACGTTTGGATGTGATTGGAGACTTTGCAGACCTAGCCATGGAAATATCAAAGATGTCCAGGAACTGACGTAGAGAGGTTTGGTACATCACATTCACTATGCTCATCTCCACAATGACAAAATACAAAATACTACCACGGGTAGCCACTGAAAAGTACAAGCATCAATGTGAGTTACAAAGAATTTTTCAATTACAACATTTTTTAAAAAAGGACATTTTTGTTTTTACTGGAAAGGATATTAATTTCCTGCTAAAATCTACTGGACTCACCACAAAGTTTTTCTTTGAGGTATTGTTGTAGCAAGGACACCCTAAATGTGGCTCTGAGTTGCAAGCAAGTCATCTGTGTAATTTACATAATTCACTACTGAATATATTGGAAATAATGTATTATGTATTTTATAATTCACAAAACTAAACCTATATTAACTCTTTATTCTCTTTATCTCACATCACACAGATATCACTGGATCTTCCTGATAAATGATTACCAGGTCTGAATTCTTCACGAGCTGTGTTGATTTTAATCTCTGTTTCTGCAGCAATCTTCAGCTTCTCGCTAACCTCCTCTGCAGTTGCTTTGGTAATCCTAAGCACCTCAATTAGTGACTCATCCTCAACTAATGAGCCTTCGGTGGAGGTTAGTCGATACAAAAGGTTATCCTCAAGTTCTTGCATTTTACGCTTGTTGGCAGAAACTTCTTTCAGCAGGCTGGTTCGCTCTTGCTCAAGTTCCTGTAAGGAATTACAACAAGGTGTATATATCAATATATTATGAGGTGTATATGTGACATCAATATATTATGTACTTATTATGTTACATCAATATATGAGGTGTTCATGTGACATCAATATATTATAAGGTGTTTATGTGACATCGATATATTATGGGGTGTATATGTGACATTAATATATTATGAGGTGTTTTTATGTGAAATCAATATATTATGTATTTATATGTGACATCAATATATTATGAGGTGTTTATGTGACATCAATATATTATGAGGTGTTTATGTGACATCAATATATTATGGGGTGTACATGTGACATCAATATATTATGGGGTGTATATGTGACATCATATATCACAAGGAGTACATGTGACATCAAGGTATTATTTCGTGTATATGTGGCATTAATATATTATGATGTCTACATGTGACATTAACATATTATGGGTGTACATGTGACATAAAATAACATTTTTCTGCATCATGAATAATTTATTCTCTTTGAATGGGTGAATGTATCAGATTATGATCTTCAAAGTCCTGCATGGGTTGAAAAATTAAGAAATATTATATTTGTTCTGGTATTACACATTATATTAATGCTTTTGAGACTTTTGAAGATGAAAATACAGGCCAAAAAAAAAAAAAGGCCAGCAAGAATGTGGTCATGCTCAACCTGTTGGCAAGTGAATAACAAGGCATAGTGTGGACAAGAAATGTTGTTAATTCGACAATGATGGCTGGAATTGAGAAAAAATGTAAATTGACTTGGAAGGACACAACTCCAAGCCAAACAGGAACAGCAACTTTCTTTAATTGTCTCAAAAAGTTAAAAATGCACAGACAATTAGCTACAACAGGTTACCTGTTTCTCTGTGAGGATTACAACTCCAAGCAACTGATCTTCCAGACCCTTCATTGTGACAGTGAAATCAACGATTGAAGTTCGAGCTGAGATCTCTGGAGTATATGTGGGATTACCCAGCTTTGTAGTAATATACAGCACAAATCCTTTCATCACATCCACTTCCTTGTCTCCTACTTTTACCTGGTAAAATTATAAAAGTTTTAATTAGAACAAAGAAAAAGTTTTCATTAGAAAAATGTTTCTTGTGTATACATTAACACTTTTTATTATATTTATTTCAGTGGGAATGTTGTGGGTTGATGGGGTGGGGTGCAAATATAGGCAAAGTATAATGTACAAGAGACTATTTGTTAAGCCTGCATTTAATTTTTATAGAAAATAAAAACTTTAACAGCGAATTTAATCTAAAAAACTTTCAATTTTTCAGCAAAGGAATCTTTCGGGGGAGGAAGGCTTTGCATTAGCCATTTACAAAAAAAGTATATTAAGAATCATGATGTAAAATTCTGAAATTATAAATAAATCAAAAGGCTTTGACCAACACTGAATAATTTCCTACTTGAGCACAAGTGTAAAACAACCAGTACAAAATGAACTGTACTTAACAAATATTTTTATTCAGTTATACTATATGTTCCAGCATACAAGTCAGGTCCAACTGCAAGCAACACAGACCATGATCTGTCACTGCATAATGTCCTGGCAGATCAGGGTCAAAGTTATTGTTCTACTGATTGCTTTTAATAATCTGCATTGATTCTGATCTGCCAGAATATTATCCAATGGCAAAAATGGGTCTATGCAGTTTGCAGTTTGACCCAACTTATAAACAAGTATATACAAAGATTATCGGTTATAGTTTATATCCTAGACATCTTCAGAAAAGTAGCAGGACAGAAGTTTTCCCCCTGTCAGTTATATTATCTCAAATACTGAACAGGAATATCTCATTACTTCCCCTTGGAGGGCTGGAAAAATTTATCTTACTACATTAAGACCATATGCACCACTCTTTACATTATTTACCTAACATTGCTCAAAGAAATGTTTTTCTGACACAGGCCCAGGGCTGGGGGCTTAAAAACAAAACAGGCCCTGACTCAAATTCCATGTGCTCAAGAGAACCCTATATATTTTTTTACTATTATATGTCACACAATGTTGCAATTGTTATACCTTAAGTATGAAAAGTTATAAATAAAATTACAAAAATCCTTTTTATATCCACTCCAACAAAGGACTGCTGATTTTTTAATCAAAGACCCAAATGCCATCATGGACCATCTTTGATCCCTTTATTACACCTCAGAAAAACAGCCCATGTCTTGCCTAGACTCTCCAGATTACAAAAATATTGTAATCAATTATTGCTTGTTGTGTATACATGTTAGCTTTAATATGTTTACATCACTATATGAATCGCAATAACTGCTGGAATTATTTAAGTCCCCAGCAGACTGGTTCTGGCTACTTCAGTAACGTGTGGATAGAATGCATACAAATACTGTAGTTTATTCTTCTTTTCAAATTATTTTTTTAATGTGTTGATTTTCAAAAGCAGTAGATTTCAACTAAAAAATGGTGCTGAAAGTAGATGGCCATAAAAAATATATTTCTCTCCTACTGCCAACAGAATTAACATGCTAAAACAAACTGAGCACTAATTATAGGTAACCCAGGAAATCTGTTGCCTATTCATTGGTCACATGCATCATTTGTACATAAGGTTTACAGCTTACAACTGAAGTACAGGAAACAGACGATCTTCATCAGGGTAAGAGGCCTACAGAGGGATAAATATTAATACTTTATAAGCCTTTCAACAACTTTCAATACAATTCCACATTTTATCAGCACAATCAAAGTTAAATTTTTTTTTCCCCCACAAGCACCATGGGCATTTTACTTACAATACAGGAGGGGTCTAATCTGAAATTAGAGGGGCCCCAGGCATTGGGCTATTGGATTTTGTTAGCACTGCCCTAACAGTCTTATTCTTATTAAGTGTCTTTATCATGCCAATTACATGATATCACAGCTATACATGTCCACAATATCTTCAAGGTTTAAATTTTTAAAATGGAATATTGATGTGCAAGAAAAAGAGTTGAATGTATGATAGCTATTATAACAATGGTTTCAGGTCAGACTAGATGGTCAATTATGCTTCTCTGGCATCTGAATCTACTCTGAAAGTTGAGAGTAGTGTATTGGATTTCAAGATGTAAGAGGCAGTCATTTGTCAATCATTCTATTGTTATTGAATGATGAAAGAGTAGAAATTATTATACAATTTTAATAACTGCAATAACTGTCTTGTGAAAGAAAATGATTAAGTGAACACAACCTATACAAGACCTTTGCACATCATCGTCTGTTTACAACCAGTCATAAATCACCCATGCTGACATTCAGTTGCCAATTTATTCCAATGTGAAAACAATAACTGTGTCATACTGACAAAATTCAGTCACCAACATACCCTTTTCTTTGTGAGTTTCAAAAAGAGTCTACTATCATCAACCTGTGCAAATTTAATGAACTTTTAAAAACTCTTTAATCAGCTACTACTTTTATGGGCAACTAGTGACCAGGTATTTTTTATGGGCAACTAGTGACCAGGTATTTTTTATGGGCAACTAGTGACCAGGTATTTTTTATGGGCAACTAGTGACCAGGTATTTTTTATGGGCAACTAGTGACAGGGTACTTTTTATGGGCAACTAGTGACAGGGTACTTTGACCTATATATTACTAAGTCATAACGCTTACATGAGGATGGATATTCAACTATAAGTAAGCGACCTTGGACCCTTAGACATGTAAAAATATAAATTTTTAAAAAGTTAAATATTCCATCATTTGTAAGCAATCATTCTTCACCCATACATAACATACACCCCATTGTAAACAGTGTTCATCATCCCTTAGGCACAAGCAGACTGAAGTCTGTGTTGCTTAACTGAAATCAAAATTAGGAAAAGCAACATTAAGCATAATCTACCAACAAATTATGTGACAGCATCTGGGTCTACTATCACACACTTTCTGTTTGATGCATGTTCTACATAGTTATGCTCAGGGTTTGTCTTTTGTTTTTTGTTGGTGTTTTATGGCACAACACCACTCTGAAAGTTGTATCATGCCAAGGCATGTAAACTGCCCTGTATATGGACAGCATGATAAATTCTGCACTTTTGCAACATCATACACATATACATACATAGTGGACAGGATGTCCAAGTCCCTAAATTTCTACAAAAGCATGAGGAAATTTATTTATATTATAAAAAGCACAGGAATTATTAGTCAATTCATAAGCAATGATTTACTTTGAATGTGGATCCAGACTTGATGAAGTTTTTCTCCAAGACATTGTCCAGTGCTGGGTCAAGTTCCTCTCCCACATCCTCAATCAACAGTGGACGCCCCAGTGAAAGTGAATCCTCCAGATGAGCCCTGAAGTACTTGTGATTTAGGGATGTCACCTTTAAAGAAAGTAAAAAAAGCTTCATGGTCCATGATGGACTCTAACATTGGGCAAAATGACTTTTCTATCCTACCAAAATCAGGCAAAGTTAGCAAAAATAGGAAGTATGCTATGTAGACAGTTAAAATTTAAGTAGTTCAAAATTCTTACTTTAAACTTTTTTTCTACATATTTTCATGTCAGATGATTAAAATACTGCTGAAATACAATTAAAATTTTATAAATATATCACAATTTATTTCTGATCAGGTCTATGACCAGTAGAGCAAAAAATGTACTAACAATTTTCATTTTGATATGGATAATATGTTTGTCTTTCATCTCAGGCAAATGTTTTTTCTTCAACTAAGATGATTAACAGACACTGTTCTTTTTATCTACAAAATTCAAAATAGCATTATTCTTTTAAAGCTATTTTTAGGGTTGGACATTTTATTCTACAAAAATTCAAGGTACCTGCCAGAAAATTTAAAGGCTGGTCCTTAATCAAGTTATTATCCCCATACAAGTATGCATATACCTGATGTTAATTTCTTAAAATGAAAAATCCACCTTAATAAGACGATTCAAATGTCTTTATGACCCTACCTTGCCCAGTAACACACACATGCATGCTCACACACACACACCTGAGGAACTACTTAATTCTTTTATGAAGAATTAAAAGATTACCAGGTGTATAATTTAAACAATAATTATTTTTCATAATTTCTACAAACATTACTGTCTAAAACAGCAATATTGTCAAAAGTATCAGAACCAAGATTACATAAAATCTCAATCTGAGGAACAATTTTGAGAAATTCCAAGCAACTGGAATCTGATGAAATAAACCTTTACCATTTTGCCTGAATGGAAATGCCAGTCAATTAAATGTTAAGTAGTTCTGAGGTAGTAATCCTGCTTCTTGTCAATTAATAATTAGTTTCAAAAACATTAGAGTGGCAGAAAATACTGCTGAAAGGAATGTACCACACTATACTACAACTACTATTAATGACAAAAACTTGATGTAATATCTATATATATATATATATATATATATATATATATATATATATATATAAAGACATCCAATAATATTAATGACGATAACTTGATGTCGCACGCACGCGTGCACACGCACGCACGCATGCACGTGCGCGCGCGCGCACGCACACACACACACACACACATTTAGATCATATAATCCCTATATTTTCCTAACATGATCAAGATATAAGCCAAAATCTTTAAACAGAATAGTGGCATAAATTGCTGTGGTTTTGTGAAAACATTCTAAAATAGATTTCTGAAGAAAACAAATATTTTTATAAATAAATAGTTTGAGAGAAAACAAGTGAAGCACTGAAGGATGACACTAAAGCTGAAAAAACTGTGAATCCAGCCTGAAAAATGAAAATACATTCAGCACATGTAATAATTATGTATATATTTGCTTTTTGCTGCAACTTATTATACCCAATTTGAATGTTTTTGAATTAAATTTCAAAACTTTCTGGCCACCACTTTAAAATTTAATAAAAAATTTAATAAAAAGTGTGTGTGTGTGCGTGCATGTGTGTGTGTGTGTGTAGACACACCAGATGAATATATAATTTCAACCTACCCCAAGAACTGAAATCTCTATTAACCAATTGATTCTGGTGGCCTTCATAATGCAACAGTAATGTGCTTCCTTCACACAAGCGTTATCTTTGCTTTTCTCCCTGATTTCAGCGTGTGGAAATATAATTTGTAACCCATTCAATATTGGTTATTTCCTCTGGGTCTTCTGGTTCACTCATCTTCAACATTCAAGCAATCATTTGTCTGATGTGTAAGGTATTTCAACCATGAACACTGTGTAGTGCATCAGGTATTAGAACCAAGTTTATACAAGGTAAAAAAAATTAAATGTTACCTGAAACTCATTGTTGCTCTCTCTACTTTTGATCCAAATCTTGCCCTGACCCTGTGGATCAATCAGTAATGGGTAACGTGAAGCCTTGGTGACAATCAGACCATTTTGAATGGACAGCTCATCATTGGGTAGGCCTTGCAAGTTCCATTCACTGATTGTAGCATTATCTACCAGCATGCCAACTATATTCAGGTCCTGCGTAAAAAGAACTGAAGTAGTACCAGTAGCAGTCACAGTAGTGAAAGTAGTCGCAGTGGTGGAAGTAGTTATGGTAGTTCTAATTTATGCAGAAGGGAATAAATTGTAGTAAAACTTATTGTGGTATAAAATCAATCTGTAAGGACTTTTAAGAGACATAGTTTTAATGTTATCTGCAGTTTCTCAATCTGAAGAATAAGGCCTGTAAGAAAATTTAAGTTCTGTTTAGAGATAGCAGTATAGTCTTCTGCAGCATCTGGCAAAGCCCCACAAAAATAAGATGAAAAATAAATAATATGAATTATTCAGACACTGACAATTTCAATTTTCCTTTTGGCAGATAAAAATCCTGTGTACATTTCTGGCAAATTAACCTTTGTTTGACAAATGGTCTTCATAGCTATCTTATTTGACATAACAAATACCCCTACTCCTATCAGTATCCCCCACCTCACATCACCTGCTTTTCTTTCCCTGGTTGGAATATAAAGCTCCAATTTGGCTGATAAAAAAACCCCATAACAAACAACATAACACTCCAAATTCCCTTTAACAATCACATATCTTGTCAGATTGCTTGAGGATTTCTCTTATTCAATATTTTGCATATATTTTACCTCTTTTCTGGAAATCTATTCCATTAAACAGCCAACCTTCTATTCCAAATGTGGCTGCTGAAGGGAGTTTGCACTGAATATCATCAAAACATTTAAGTCCATTTATAACAACCCCTATATTCAAATATTCATTCATTTTTCAGACATTTTTAAGGTCAACATAAAAAAATTTAATATTTCATAAATTAAAAGATATTTTTGCTTACATCACTAAATGGAATCTTGGCCTGACTCATCTCTTTCTTCCAGTTTTTCAGCAGAATATTTCGGAATTCATTGTTGAAGGGTCCACAATATGAGAGGAAACCTGTGCAGATTAAAACATCTCCAACAAGTCGATTGATCTGAGATTCAAATCCCTTACTAGCTGCTGTCCATCGGATCTTTTCTCCCCCGAGACCCTCAATAAGGGCAGTAGCATTGGTCATCTTTCTGCGGCAGGCTTCAGCATCGTCCACCAGTGTCTGTGGACAATGACAATAATGATAATAATAACAATAATAATGACATACTGAACCAGTCAAAAGACTCCAATAACAAAATGTTGTGATAAAAGAGATGTATAATACAAGCAAATAAAAACTAGTCAGAACTGAAATACATGTAATTCTTATTCTATCTATAAATAGCAATTTGTGAAAATTCAGTTTTTTTTACAAATACCTTTGAAGGTTTCAATAGAAAAAGCAAAGTTTTTATTAAGTTATATTTCTGAGAATAGTTACTTGATCACATTACCAAATAAAAAATAAAATAAACTACTGCCTGAATTCAGACCTCCTGAAAAGGCAAACATCTAATCTTTTTTTTTGGTCTACATACCATATAGATCATGGGAAGCAACTCTTTGCCATGATGCATTACCTTCCCTTGACCACAGCTAGTGGTACCAATTTTAAACTGAGCGATACAACAACTTAGGATGCTTGCATTAGTGGGGACGTTGGGAGGGTTTTACCATAATATGAACAGTCAAGTATTCAGAGAAATATAATTACAAAAAATTTTGATTTCTCCTTAAAAACATTCCCTGGCAACATTAATCTTAGTAGAATAGGTTCAAGGAGTAGGAAATGTTGAACATCCTACCTCTACCACAAGCACCCCTTGAGGGAAAAATGACTGGATTCCCTACAAGAAGGATAGCCTGCACTCCCAACTTCACAGTGACACAATGTATGGTCACGTGATGAGTGACAATTATATCTGGCTTAGAAGAAACCAAGCACCCCTTGAGGGAAAAATGACTGGATTCCCTACAAGAAGGATAGCCTGCACTCCCAACTTCACAGTGACACAATGTATGGTCACGTGATGAGTGACAATTATATCTGGCTTAGAAGAAACCAAGCACCCCTTGAGGGAAAAATGACTGGATTCCCTACAAGAAGGATAGCCTGCACTCCCAACTTCACAGTGACACAATGTATGGTCACGTGATGAGTGACAATTATATCTGGCTTAGAAGAAACCAAGCACCCCTTGAGGGAAAAATGACTGGATTCCCTACAAGAAGGATAGCCTGCACTCCCAACAACACAGTGACACAATGTATGGTCACGTGATGAGTGACAATTATATCTGGCTTAGAAGAAACTTACTGCACTCTTCTTACTGATAAATTTTATGGCTATATCCAGTGAAAGCGGTTAACTACTGCCTGTGAGGAAGTTGTGCTGACATCAACTGGGTCTGGTGGTCATTGGGGCAGCAACCACTAGACCTACCACCTTGTATTATGTCTTGTATCAAAACAATATGTTGAGAGTGAGGCTAGCAGAGATTGCTCTAATTTTATGAGCTGAAATCTTTATTAGGCAACCTTGATCCATTAAGACTTCAGAGTATGCAGAGCATATAACCCACTTCAGCCATGATAATAGGTTTTTATGGGCTGGTATCTTCTTGCCTGACTTGGACAGGGAGAAAGAGTCACTTTCTTGTTCCTTGACTTTTCTCTGTGCATCTCAAGTGATTCTTAAGAACATGGACAGGTTCTTGCATGGTCACCTCTCTCAACATATCTATCAAAGATATCAAAGCATGGCCATAGGTGGGCTTCTCAACCGTATGAGCTGGCATCCATACAAACAGTAATTTCCAGATGGGGTTTTTCCAGAGTGATCACTACCATGAGGCAAATGGTCTTCATAGCTATCTTATTAGCTGGTTGGACCACTGGGACAGGAATAATAATACTTTGATTGTGAACTGATTTTATGATTGAATTCACCAAAAATGGAACATCTACAAGGGGTGTATGAAAAGGTGGACAAGTAAAACCAGATCCACTTATACATTTAGCATGCTGAAGACTTGCAGGAACTGTGTTGCTGTAATCCATTCCCCAATGAAAACTGACTCTACATGTTCAATAATCCATAGCATGCATGCTTGAGGAAGACTGATGGTGATGAGATCAATGATAAACTTCATGTCCAGATGGACATAATAATGGGATTAGTCGAGATCAGACTTTTCCCATTTCAGTGAAAAATCCAGGTAACCCAGAATAGAACTTTCCATGTAATTTTGGAGGATGTCATCTAGATATAAAGCAGTTTCTATTGGTGATGACATAGTTGATAATTTTTGTGAATGACCATGAACTTATGTTGAGCCCATTTGGGAGTGGACAAAACTAAACTGATGGAAATTAAGTATAGCTGAGTGAATATGCATTAATCATGTCTAGACTTATTGAAATGTATTTTGTTTTGAGTTGGCTGAGGTAGATGAATCGCACTGAGCTTTCTATTAGTCTCTGACACTAGAAAGAGCCTGGCATATAAACCTTGGAAAGTTTGATCTCCACCACCTACTTGTCGAGTAATGACCTGATCTCATTTTGCATAATTTCAGCTTTCTCCAAATCAGATGGAATGACCATCATGAGATGAGATGAAAGAAGAGAGGGCTGAATAGATGAAAGCCTAACCCCTCTGAAATAACTTGGACTGCCCATTCATTTTGTGAAAATAGGTTAAACCAATGCTGATGGAAACAAAAGAGTTGGGTTCTAACTGGTAGGCTGTCAGTGGGAAGAGGGAGTAAACTGTGGTTATTTGGATACATGGAGAAATATTATCTTTGTATCTAATTTCCTTTATTAAATTTCTTCCTTCTCCTCCTATACTGAGCAGTCTGTTGTCTCCTGAAATTTTGAATGTGACTAAACTTTTGCCTGAATGTCCGAGCAGTTGGAAGCTCAGTGGTAAAAGTACCCAAATGTGTTTTCTACCAGCATGACGAAAAAGTCACTAGTAGTTGACTTGACAAGAAAAACACTTTAGAATTTCCCAGGTCACAGATCCTTTCTTCTGATAGTCAGAAATTTCCTTTATTTCACTGACTACAGCTGTAAGTGGAAAGAGGAATGTTCCTCTTGGTCTTCTAGATCTACTGACACCATGGTTTTAAAGGCCTGACTCACAGCTGGCATTCAGAAGCCAGCAACACTTCTAGATCTATTGAAACCATGACTTTAAAGGCCTGACTCACAGCTGGCATTCAGAAGCCAGCAACACTTCTAGAGTGATCTACTCACACCATGACCTTAAAGGCCTGACTCACAGCTGGCATTCAGAAGCCAGCAACACTTCTAGATCTACTCACACCATGACCTTAAAGGCCTGACTCACAGCTGGCATTCAGAAGCCAGCAACACTTCTAGATCTACTCACACCATGACCTTAAAGGCCTGACTCACAGCTGGCATTAAGAAGCCAGCAACACTTCTAGATCTATTGAAACCATGACTTTAAAGGCCTGACTCACAGCTGGCATTAAGAAGCCAGCAACACTTCTAGATCTACTCACACCATGACCTTGAAGGCCTGACTCACAGCTGGCATTCAGAAGCCAGCAACACCCGAGAGATTTCTTCAACAGCTGCTTTGTGAATCATCTTCATCAAAGCCTACATCCATGTCCATGTAAAACATGCATGGTGGCATAGATGAGGCACCGTTGTCATCCCTAAATGTATCACAGTATCACTCTGAAAATCTAAGCAAATGACTTGCTGGTTGCATTCACTACATTTTGTTAGTATGTACTACTGGAGAGTATGATAAACACCTGGCTGTATGGTCAGCTTAACTGCCAGTTGAATGGCTGGTTTCAGAACAACCTGTGCAGAAGATGTGGCACATTGAATGGATCAATCAGTCTGATCCCCATAAGGTTCCACATAATATGGCACTACTGGCCAGTGTGTTATGCAGCTTGCTGGATTGCAACCAGAATAGTGTTGTATGGCCTTAAGGAATATTGATACTGATCATTAAAATTTGATAAAAACTCCATGTGTCCAAACTTATAGGCCCAAAGGTCATGCCTGGGCTGCCTAGATATTGAAGGACACTCCTTCATTAGCTCCAAATTATCCAATCAGGTTTGCAACTGACATATGGGCAATAGCTGTCTTGAATTTAGCATTTATGCTGTTGCTTACTTCACCAGTTGATGCAACTGCAGCTCTAAAAGCATCTGGGAAGAATCCTGCCTTATCCTTTTCACCTCATTCTTCTTATGTAATAGGCACAGTGGGCATCATGCATCTATTTTTGGAGGTGGGGGGAACATGTTCCCCACTATGCTCACAATTGATACTGTCTTTGGACCAAGGCTCAATACGTCACCATGTTGCGAATTAGACTTTGTCGATATCTGCTTCCTTTTGTTGCTTTTACGCATGACTATGGACCAGACATTTTCTGATCATAAAATGCACACATTGCCTGTTGAGGATATAGAAAACTTTGTACATTCAAGGCAAGTCCCATTCGTGTCTTTGGTAGCTTTAAATTTCTTGCATTTACTGCATTTCATCATCATGTTTAACTGAAATGATAACACAAAAAGGTATAAACCACCTGAAATTGTTCTCAAAATCATAATAACACTCCTTATTTCAGCAAGCAGAAATACATATGCTCATAACAAGTCAACAAACATGATACCCCGCTGGAACACATGCTTACCACATGTAGTAAAACCCTTACTACACTCATATATACTGACTTTCTGGATAAAATCTTTGAAATTGGAAAGATATTCACAGGATTTCAGGAGGTCTTCAGAACTAAGTTCATAATACTGTTATAGTGAAAACTTAAAACTGGCAACCTAGCATTAGCCAAGGGGAGATAATGGGTAGGAGTTTCCTTCCTTTGTCTATATATATATATATATATATATATATATATATATATATATATATATATATTTATATATAACTGGCTGACTAGGTTGAGCACCTCACCACAACCTCCACAGTATGGAGATTAGCACCGAAAAAAACAAACTGATGACAAACAACACCAATGGCATCAGTGCAGAAATAAAGGTCAGTGGATAGAAGCTGAAAAGAGTCACAAGCTTCAAGTACTTGGGATCAATTATCACAGATGAGGGCTCCAAACCAGATGTACTTTTTGCAGGATTGCCCAGACAACAACAGCAATAACAAGTCTGAGACCAATATGGAAAGATACCAACATTGCTTTTGGTTCCAAAATAAGGCTGATGTACTTGACTGTCATATCCATGTTTCTGTATGCTTGTGAAACATGGATGCTCACATCAGATCTACAAAGAAGGATTCAAACCTTCGAAATGAGATACTACTGCAAGATCTTGGGCATCTCATACATTGACCATGTAACCAACAAAGAAGTCCACAACATGATCCAACGAGCCATCAGATCCTCTGAAGACCTCTTGACCACTGTAAAAAGGCGCAAACTGAAGTGGTACGGTCATGTCTCAAGATCATCTGGACTGGCAAAAACAATCTTGCATGGCACAGTGCGAGGGTGCAGAAGAAGAGGCAGACAGAAAAAGAGGTGGGAAGACAACATTAAGGAGTGGACAGACATGGGATTTAGAGATTCCCAATGGGCAGTAGAGAAAAAGGAAAGATGGAGATATTTGGTTGTAAAGTCAACTGTGGTGCCCCAACGACCTAAGGGATTGATGATGATGATGATGATGATGATATGCTATATAATAAAATTTTTCTTTCAACACTGTGATTTAAAGCAACCTGATTGGCCAGGCCATTTTTAATGTTTTGGGTTCATACAGTGTTCATCTGATTTGCGGATTATAGTTTGCACATCATGTATTTGGTTCTTACTTTGCTGAATTTAAAAAATAAACAGAAAATCCTTAAATAAACAGAAAGGATGATATTTTCTTTTTCGGAGTGTTGGATTCAGGAAGTATAAGAGTTTATTTTCTTGACATTAAAGTGATTGGGGAATTTATTCAAAGGAGAAGCAAGAGTACCATGAATGGAACATTAAATGCCTACCCTGTATTTAACAGTCAAGTTTATTCAGAACATTATAATTGACTTGGGAAATTATTAATTAAGGCATATCAGTGACTGCAATCACTGGTCAAGGTATGTGGTCTTTCAATAATCTTAATGAACAGAATCATTAATTTTCTTATTATAATTAATTTAACCTTGACATCTGACCTTGAGACCCCAGAATCTAAATATTTCTAAGTTATTGTGTGAGAACAAAAATTTTAACAGACAGCTGAATTTATGGTTGGACAACATCATAACACAATACACTCTGCCCTATGGTGGGTGTATAAAGTCATACCTGTTTCTCTTTCATAGCTGCATCATAGAGTGCCATCACTTCTGCCAACTCTCTGTTCTTCTCATCTAGTTGGCCCTGGGCTTTGCTCAGATCAGCATTGGCACTAGTCAGACGGGCCTCTTGAACTACCAAGTTAGCCTATCAAAATATCAAAATAACATACAAGTTAGTTTATTAAAAACAACGGCAGTAACAACAGTCTTGCTTGTACTATCCTTTCTTTGTCAGCTTCTATTTATTGTCTTACCTGGCATCTCCCTGGTCATCTGTCTGTATGTCTATCTGTCTCAGTGAAAAAGAGGGTGCCATCCCTGCTAGATATTGAAAGGAGCATAGATGGATAGTGGGGGGGGGGATTAGCATTTTTTTTCAATGGCTGAATAATTGTTTTAATATCGAGTTGGGAATAACTGTGCATAAACAGCTTTTTTACATGAAACTGTTCAATTTTCTGCATAAATTACCTGTATTTTCAAGATAACCAATCTCTGAAAAATCATGAAAAACATCAATGCACGAGGTTAAAACAAAACACATATGTGCCTTGTTGTGCACCTGTAAAACATTCTTATCAAATGACTTCTTTTTGCATAACAAAGCAAAAGTACTTTTGTAGAGACATTTGTTTCGTAAAAAAACATCAACGCTGAAACTCAATTTTTTTGTAAACTGTTTTATTCATGAAATACGCATCCCATGATTTCACTGTAAGTAATGGTGAAACTTCCACTCATCCTAAAGCAAATTTCTGAATGCTAATTCAGGAATGTTAAGTTTACTATAAACTTTGGAAAGTACTTCTACACAATGAATCTTATCTATCAAACTTTGAAACTCACTCCTCCATAATGAACCATATCTATCAAACAAAGCTTTGAATCCACTGAGTACTCCTTTCACTCAGTTGCCTTGCTATCTATGATATTTGTGAATGATTAGAATAATTTAAAGTAGTTTAATTGTTACTAACACTAATATTTATAACAGTGTTCAAGTGGTCAATTGAAATGATTTGACCTGACACATGACAATGACCACCAGCACTTACACAATAGAATATTCATACCTTTTAAGGATTTTTAACAAATTCAATTCTCTTTGATTCAATAGAAACAATTAACATGATTATATAATGCATGTCTGTTTTTAATTGAGTGTAACAATACAACATATACATCTGCAAATCTGCAAGCCCACGAACACAGATGTGATGGTATATTTATTTTTGTCACATTTAAGTAGAACAGGGCATACTGCATTTATGATCATTACAGTGAAACTGAATTAAAATATTCAACTAAAATACAAATTTCACTTAACAAAACTTATTTCGTTGCTATTTATTTCTTAAAGTGTTGCCACTGGTAGGCATTACTGACATATTCACTGATTAAAATTTTAATCAAAGATTATTATTTACAGTACTGAAAATATTTGTTTCTAAGGAAAATGTAACAAAATATAGGACTGCTTATTACCATTTCAGAATTTCATTATACTGATTCATATTTATGGATACTAAAGGCCATTTGTGACAATAAAATGAGCCATATATCAGGATTTCATTTACAAACTTTGTGATTTTCTTGACATTTAACACATAAGAGTCAATAATTCTTTTGGCATTTTCTAGAAAGACAATGGTATCCACACCTGTCCCATGTTATAAGTGGTTCCCCAGTTATGTGGGTGCAAGTTATCAAGGGGGCAGTGTGGCGAGTTTCAATGAGATCTCTGAAATCATTCTGGAGTTATGCTCATGGAATGAAAGTAGGAATGATGGATAGATAGATAAACAGATAAACAGACAAAAGCATTAAAAACATTGAAACTAAAGAACTGTGAATAACAAAAAGGCACATCTACACACACCACTATTCAAACATATAGGCCAAAATTCAAAGAGATACCTTAAACACTATTGGAGTTTTGTCCAAGAAATTAAAGTGTGAATAACAGATGGATGGACAAACAGACAAAAATATTACATTTATTAAAAACAAGGATTTTGAATAACAAATGGCATATACAGAATACCTGTATAACAAGCATGTCTACCAAATTTCATTGAGATACCTTGAACAGTTTTTAAGTTATGCTCTGGAAGCAAACATCTGAGTGACTGATGGATGCATGGAACATATTTCTACATAACAGGCCAACTTCCTTAAATGGGGGATAAAAATACATTTACTCTAAAAACCATAGAAATATTAATACATTTCCCCAAGGTGATAAAGTAATACTTGAAGGCCAGAATCAATCATGAAGAATATCAAACATCATGATGATGTCACACATTTACCATTTTTGGTATGCAATATGCACTTTTATACCTCCTTTTCCTATTTTCATGACGGCATGTGTGCAATGTATGGTAGAGCAAATAAAATTTTTTCCACATCAATCTGATGGGAAGATGAAGGCACTAAAGATGCCAAAACACATTACACTCATTATGAACTATTGAATTCAGTGGATTACACTATGTTGTTAAAAGCCTTATTTAATATATAAATAATGCATACAATCTTTGATAGTTCAGTTCTTGGAATGTTTATGTACATAAACTCATTTAATTTACATTTCTCTGCACCTTTGTTTTGTGACTCAACCAGAAATATAAATGATAGACTCATAACTAGTTCATCTACTCTGTCATGAATATTTCCAGCTGTGCAAAATACCACACTGCATTAAATATAATACAAATTCATAACATGAAATTAAAAAATAACTTAATGTATCAAATTTTCAATTAATTGCTTTTCTTTTTCAAAAATAAACTTGGCTCTTTGCTTTATTTCTCATCTTAAATCACACTATTTTATACTTCTTGGTGACTGTACAGTGATCAATGCTTCACAGAGCCAGCATGGTGTTTTCAAAGGCAGTATGTTTCACATCTCAGGCTCCACTGAAAACAGGCATGTGCTTTACGTATTAGTGTTATGTTATACACACCAAAATACAGTAACACTGAGAGGATTGTTATTAGCCATTGGTAGTTTTCTTACTTGAGAAATTTAGTAGTAAACAGCTCTAAGTAATGAAATCTTACCTTGAGAGGCAAAACTTCTTTGTTGATGGTATAAAAGAAGGCCATAGCCTGTGTCCAGGAGCAGAGCCCTGCTACATCACCACACACTTTCTTGGCTGTCTCGAGGTTGTAATCTTCCATTTGCAGATATGGCTGAAGCAGTTCCACTGTTTCCTCATTGATAGTGTCCTGAAATGTTGAATTCACTGGCAATGCATCACAACTACCAGATACAAAGAACTAATTCAATTTCCATTAGAAAGCATCCTGAAATACTATGTATATCCTATCCAGTTTTCTGTTTGGATTGATATTAGCCCAAATGCATTTTTACGAAAACATGCTTGCTTTGCAAAGTTTTTATCATTTAAATTACCCAACACTGTCTTATCGTACTGAGAAGTCATAAACCTGAATGCTTTTTTTACTGATATATTTTATTTGTTCAATCCATAACAGATTACTGTCTTTAAAAACACCAAGTACTCTATCATGACAGACCATTTGCAAATTTATATCCTTCCATATTAGACACAGTTAATCACTATCAAGATTTGTTTTTTTGTCATGTTTAGACAATATTTTTAACAGTATTAACTACCATGCCATTGCTTGAGCACCAGCTGTCCAGTTTGTTTAGGGCAGCCTGTAAAGATATTTCAAGTTCATGTTGTGTGTTTTGGATGTCTGATAATGCTGTTATCTACATGAGATCTGTACATAAAACTGAGTTCCCAATCAAAATGGCAGGTCATTAATAAATAATATAAATAGTAACTGATCTAGAATTCACCCTTGTGGGACTCCATAATTATCTAACTGTACCAGACTGAATGTCACTGATATAAAGATGCTATGTTTTCTCATTCAGGTATGAACTAAACCATTTAGTTGTGCTGTCATCATGTTGGTAAAATTTTGGTTTGCTCAAGAACGATCCACCATGTTGAAAGCTTTCCTAAGGTCAATAAGTACAGATCCTATTATTC
Source organism: Megalonaias nervosa (assembly GCA_016617855.1). Classification (NCBI taxonomy): domain Eukaryota; kingdom Metazoa; phylum Mollusca; class Bivalvia; order Unionida; family Unionidae; genus Megalonaias; species Megalonaias nervosa. The sequence goes on along the minus strand of JAECUM010007608.1, from coordinate 23,291 downwards.
TACCTTGATCAAGTGCTTTGAGCCATTTATCAACTAGGGAGATCAAGGCAGTCTCACATGAATGATTTGGTGTAAAGCCTGATTGGTTGCAGTGTAACAGCAAGTGTTTGGTTAAATCTGACGTGAACAAGTCAAAGAACAGTTTGGTAATATTGAAATTGGTCAGTTGCTATCTGTATCTTCCTAAAACCCAATCTGTGAGTAGGCATTACTTTTTCCATTTCCCAAATTTGGGGACAGATAAGGTTGCAATACTTAAATTAATTATGAATGTCACGCTATCTGAAATAGCTGAGGCCGATGTTTTTTATGAGTCACGGACCAATGTGATCAAGACCTGAAGCTTTCATGGTATCCAAAGAAACATACCTCCCAAGGGATTTTGCTAGGGAAGAACTTTTTTAAGTCATCAAAGTTGTTTTCTATCACTTCATCCTTTAATTTTGTGGTAATGTTGATGAAAAAAATAACTGAAAACTCATACAATATTAACGTCATCAGTGACAGTGGTGTTATTTACCAGAAGTGAGTGAATTTCATTGGTAAGATTTTTGTGTGTTCCCCCGATTGAGTTAACTGAAAACTTTCCAAATAGAATTTGAGTTGCTCTTCTCATTTTCAAGCATTGATTGATAATAAGGTTTTGTTTTTGCTTTTTTAATTGTACCTCAGACCTAACAACCCTGATGAGATTGTCTCAGTTAGTCAGCTGATTTTTTTCCATAAGTTTGACCAGTTTCCAGTAAGGTGAAACAAAATATCATAAACTGCTATAGTAAAGCTGGAAAATGTATTTAAAAGTTCGGTATTCGAAACATGCAGCAACGGTAAACATTATGTTCAAATGAAAAGTTTGTAAAGTACACGTAGACCTTATTTACCACTAGTACAGTTGCACAAACTTCAGTTTCAAATCCTATGCAGCTCAATGGCTTGCTGCTATCCCTCAACTTGATGTAATTCTTGGAAATTATTTTTCCATTTCATATAATGATGGCAAACATTACTCCCACCATCAGACATACTCAAACTGACTGGTGATGACCAATAAATGTAATTGTGTCCTTTCTTGCTTTTAATCACAAGAATCTGAATATTCCTTTTTATTCTTCTGTGCTGATTATTAACACTTTTTAAAAGGCTTATTTTCCCTTTCATCTTCAACATGCATCGCTTGCTGGACGCCATTTAAAAACAATTCCATGATCATCAGTTTGATCATGCAGATGCTTTACATGAAAAAAATATGTGCAGTTTAAAGCATCTGAGGTACTGCTGTAAAGTTAGTCTGGTTCCCTGACTAACTCCACTACTTCTAACATGAAACCCCAATCCAAATCAAACACAGATGAACCAATTATCTGGATTTTTTGGCAACAATCATTTTTCTGTAGTTTTTTGCTTTTATTCTGCAAGTCCGTATCTTAAGGGTCATTTTCATAACACTTATGGCAAAACTGTAACGTTTGGCAGATCTGGTACTTCACAGTTTATTTCTCCATACTTCATATTTTGCATGCTTTCCCAGTCTTGAGTTGATCGTGTGTTTTCCTGACAACTAAGATTTAAGTTACAAGTCAGTTAGGTTGGATTTCATACTTTACTCACTGTACTTTCAGTGGTGCATGTTCAGAGAATACATCCATAAGTAAGTCAGTCCACACCCTCACAGCTTTTATCTATATCATCAAAATTTTGGATAATATTCCATGGAACTTTATCTAGGTCATCAAGAAATTGTTCCTCAATTTTTTTAACAATCTATCAGTGATACTTTTGTGCAAATGTTTCCTATTTGTCTTGCATTTATATTTCTTGTGAGAAAAATAGGGTACTTGTCACTAAGGACAATATTCAGTTCTTTAACATTTGCCACAATGCCTGGGGATTGGTATAAATGTGGTCAATTAAAGTGCTTGATATTTCTGTCACTCTTGCAGATTCATTTACCAGCCTGACAAGGCCTAATGATTAAATAAATTCCACCCAGTTTTCCTTATCTGAGTTTTGAGAAAGTCCTTATTTGTATCATCTACTATATACATTGCTATCTCCTGTACAAGAGCATTTTCTATTTGTTTGAAATCTGTTTGATGAAAACCCCAAGTCCAAATGACTTTCCATTTACAAGGAATAGAATTAAAAATATTTTCAAAATTGGCATCATGTTAATATAGGACCAACAAGACATCTTAAGAAGTCTTCTGTTGAAAATTCTATGCTGAGACATTCCATTTGAAGCAATAACAATAACAAGATTTTCAAGATGACCAATGTAGTGGCCATATTGTACATCAGATTGGCACCATTTCCATTTAGGACCAACTAGACATTATGAAGTCTTTTTGGTGAAAGCACAATATCAACAAGATCAGCCATCATGATGGCCACATTAGGGGTCAGATCGCACCATTTCAGTTTACTACAAACTTTACAGCATAAACCTTTCAATAAAAACCCAATGTTGATAAGTCTGTTCATTCAGAAGGAGTAGCAATGACAACATTTTTAAGATGGTTTTTGCGGTGGCCATACTGGGTATGTAAGTTGCACCATGTACATTCATGACCAGTTAGGCATAATAAGTCTTCTGGTGAAAACCCCATGGCAATACAAATTTTCATTCAGAAGGAATAGTGGTAACAAGATTTTCAAGATGGTTGCTGTGGTGATCACACTGGACATCGGACCAGCACCATTTTTATTTGGTTCCGCTCTACAGTTATTACATACTTCTGAAACCAGACTGGTATCAGGTGAAACTGTGCCCATCTTTAACATGCACAGTGGAGCAAATGTGGGCATCCCTATAAGCTACATTCATATGCTGTGACTATAAATGTTTTTTATGTGGTATCAGGGAAACAAAGTGCTGCCTAATGCAGACAGCTGAGCAAAATTTATGCTCCCATGTACTTGAGAAATGAACCTGAATTAATCCAGAGTTCACAAGTACAATAACTTTAGCAGTTATTTAAAGCAGATGAAATGAATCTGGCCAGATTAGATAATACAAACTGCTGAAAAGTGCAATAAGTAAATTATAAAATACAAACAAATGTTATTATACCTTGGTATGTATCACATTATGTTCAGAAATACTGTGGTGCAAAATTTTTTAGATAACAGTAGAACCAAAACTACCTCTATATGTAAGCTTCCTAAAAAATTCAGATTTGAAATCCTTGTAATTACTTTAGTAACATTCATTTTCTTAAACACTCTCTACCAGAAGACAAATGACACATGCCATATTCAACCTAACAAGCGCCCCTATAAAAAGACCCATTCCCTCTTGTATGAAAGTTTTAAGGCAACTGTTATAATTTAGTATTCAAAAGGATTTATTTAAGATGCAAAAATATATACACATATATGGTAATGGGCACCTAGCTGTATTACTCCTTGCACATACCTTGGGGAATGTCAAAAGTCCTTGTAGGAAATTGCCAGAGGACATAAGTTTTAGGGCCTCACTCCAAGAGGGCTTGATGCAGGGTCGTTCTGGGTCCATTTGAGGCACATCAAGTCTCCGCTGGAAAAGCAGTAGCACACAGTCCATGATACGCATGATCAAGTGTGGGGGTTTGGCCAACTTACGTACTGAAAACACAAAAATTACAGGCAATTATTGGCTTCCGTCTATGCATCCAAGTTCTTCTGGCTGTACAAGGTTAAAGGTTCATAAACTTGCCAATCTAACGGTCTGAGTTTCCTTATTTCTGCTTATTTCTGCTGCACATTTATAACTAACTGTACAATATATTTTTATTGCCACCAACTCTTTATATACAAGGATGCAAGTCTCACACTTTACTAGCCAAAAAGAATTTGTTGGAATTCATGACAAGTCTATTTCGTCCCTTCTTTCATCTTCATTAATTGCTAAGATACTGATGATAAACTCTAGCATACCAAATTTAGTACTGATAATTTTTTCTTATATGTTCACAATGTAGGTTCAGTAAAAATATCTTACTAACAGCCTTTGACCTTTAACCTTATATCATAGCTTGAGGATCACTGAACTCATCCTGAATACTGTCAAGACACACCACTTGTCAAGTTTGCTTTAATTTAGTATTATTTTGGTAGCAAAATTACAAAGTATGGTCCAAAAGTTACTTCTAGATGTGCAAGTCAATGTGTTCATAAGCTCAGAAGTATAAGAACGCAAACTGCAACCTTCAACTTGACCCCAAGGTCAATTAGGTCAAGCTTTCAAACTTATTCACAACAGGGCAGCAGACATAGGGTTTTCAGACCTGCACAATTTCATTCAGAACTACTTCCTGATGCAAATGGTGTTCTAATGAAAATCCAATGTCAATATCAATATGTCTTCATGAGGAGTAGTGATAATAGAATTTTTTAGATGGCAATAATGGCTGCCATGTTGGAGGTCAGATCAGCACAATTTTTTCATTTTGGAACTGTGCATATTGTTAGTTTTTGTAAAAGAAAAAACACTATTCAGGAGAAGTTGCAATATGAAAATTTCTTTACATGATTTTAAAAAGAAAACACCTATCCATTCAGCAGAAGTGGCAATATGAAAATTTCTATACACGACTTTAAAAAGAAAACACCTATCCATTCAGGAGAAGCAGCAATAATATTTTCAAGATTTTGGAGATTTAATCAGGATTATCTTTATACAAGTCAAAATATATATTGTAGGAACAAAGGAACTGTTTTAGTAAAAGACCAAATTGATACAACCATCCACTGGGATATCAACATGATTTTCATGTTAAAATCTGCGGTAGCCATATTGGAGGTCATAATCTGCACCATTTTCATTCAGTACCAACACCAAATTATAAGTCTTCCTGTGACAATCTCATTTCAATATGACCATCAGTTTAGAGAAGGAGTGATAACACAATTGTCGGGATGGCAGATTGGCACCATTTTCAATTAGGACCATGTATAAGACATTAAGTCTGTTCATGAAAAAAACCCTACAGATATAACCATCCATTGGTAGGAGTAAGAACAAGAACCAGATTGACACCATTTTCATTTAGGATCATCTAGATATCATAAGAATTCCATTAATGAAAACTCAATATAAATATGACCATACATTCCGAGGAGCAACAGTAAAAAGATTTGTAAAATGGCCACCATGGTGACCATATAGATGTTTCAAGGGCACCAGTTTCATTCAGGATCAAGTACACTGCAGGATGAAACTGTATTCCAAGTTTCATGACATTCATCCAAGAAGTTTAGGAGTAGCAATAAACAACTGCTAATAGATGCCAAACTGGCAATAAATGCAGGACTGTGAAATAAGTTTTTCTTTCTGTCACCAGTAGATCTAAATGTTGGTGAGGAAAAGATTATTTTCAAAGAAGGAGCAGTATTACCCTGTTGCATTGTAATTATTCATTACAGTAAATTAGGCATGCATGGTGCTATAACCCTTACCTATCATGTGAGAAAGATTACAAAATAAATTTAAATAAATAAGAGTCCTTCGATGGGACCGAGATCCTGCTGGCTAAAATAAAAACTTCTGATATCCAAAATATAACTGTCTTACACTATCTTTGATATTCCTGATGGATAACAAAAGTTTCAAATTGGGTGTTGTGGGGTCCATATTGGATGTACAAAACTAGACATTATTAAAGTCTTTTTGTGAAAAACCCATGGAGCAGTGATAAGATTTTCAGAAGAAGCAGTGATAAGATTTTCAAGATGGCTGTCATGGCTGCCATCTTCATAGACTCCATCAGTTTTACCTCAAAATGACCCTTTAATGAAACTGATATCTACTAATATGGGCAAGACAGAAATACTACCACATCTGATTACAAACTCAAGGTATGTAGTGATACAGTACCAAAGCTGCAATTAAGAGAATGGCTAAATGTAGACTCAGTGTTACAGAATGCAATGACTGATCAGTCCATGCCATACATTACATCAATGATCTCAAGAGACAAACCTAAAACTTAATCTGCAAGCACATGATGCAACCTCTGGTTTGGAAATATGTGGTTTACAGTTCAGTGCTTGCATAAACACATAAATACTGTATACCTGTGGCGATGTGGGTTGGCTTGATGGTTTGAAGCGCAGCCTCTGCCTCTTCTAGGGCAGGTCGAGCTGCCTCCAGTTTCTCCTCAGCAATTGCCTTGTCAACCTGCAATCAATGTACACACCATTTTATTTATGTGTTTATTAAACGATTTGTCTAATTATTTATTATTCATAATTTACTTATTCCATCATTAATTAACGAGTCTGACACACTATTCTTTGTGAAGACCTGCTTTGTATCCTATGAAGAAAGATTCAGAAACAATGTGTTGTCATGCATGTAATTAAAACCGAAGTGAATAAAGTAGTTTCATAAATGTTAAGCTAATATTTCCATATTTATATACTATCTGCACACAGTTCTGGAGATTGTTATAAGCCATACAATGGCAAGTCAATGAACAGGCACTGTTTCTTATGTCAAATAATCAATTTGCTTCATTTCTATATGTTCGTTTGAACTTTACAATATAATCCACAATGGACAAGCCAATAAACCAACAGTCTTTTACTTCCCTCTTTCTGTCTATGCATCTATTTTCTAAATGTTCTTGATCTTTTACACAGTATTTATTACAGATAATACAATGTAAATTCATTTTCTTTTTCATTTCTATGTAGGTCAGTCTTTATGTAAACAAGTATGTCTCATACTTACAGAAATAACATCCACGATGGCCTGTGCTTTGTCTTTGACAGTCTGCACTTGTGCCTTGACTTTCTCAGCTGCTGTAGCTTTCTGTGTCACTTCTGCTAGTACTTGGTCAGCTTTCTTGGATGCAACAGCCAATTCTTTTTCCTTAACGGCTAGCTGCTTGGACAGCTCATTTACTGACTCGGATGCCTCCACCAGCTTCTTCAAACCTGAAAAAGATTTTTACAGATTTTCTGAACTGAGTGCATAAAATACTTCTTCATCCTTGACCTTGAACTCAGACTTTCTGACATTATATATATATATATATATATATATAAATAGAGTTATGCATATGTAATTGAATTATTTGTTTGTTAGTTTTAATTTTTTTTATTCCATTACATGTTATTATAATGATAACTCTGTCTACTGGATTTGACCTTTTTTTTTTTTAGAAATTCAGATCAGTTCTGTTTGACCTGACTTTTTATTTTACTGATAAACAACCAGTAGTAGAAACACTGTATCTAGTTTCTGATCCTGATTCAGAAACAGTGGCCGTTGTAGTAAACAACTTTTTAAACAAAATTTTTTTTTATATATTTATTTCCAGAGTAAGAACCACTGATTTCAGTTAAGGCCATACTGGGAGTACGTGATGTTAGGCATGTAAAAAGCTTCTATGTTGTTTTGGAAAGATGAACTCTTGACCCCCATCCAGGCATCTTTTTTGCATTTAAGTTAGTCTTATAACTCATGTTATCATAAGAATTAGCCAATTCGGGCTCTAAACCTTTGACACTTAAAGGTGTTTTGTTGTGACCAGCTTGATTTGAAATTCAATTTTATGGAATACAAGTGATTCTTTTCCCTGGAAATATGTGCTCCTTACAAAATTCTTGGACAAAGACATTCACTGAAAATTATTTGGAATTCCAAACTAGAATATTATTTTCTGTGATTCAACAAAGAAACTGTTGACACATCAGTACAATGCTGACCACAACAGATGTCATCGCCTTCCATTTTGAATTTCATCAGGACTCAAGCTCAGATTCATTAATAGGACTTCTATTTTTTAATTCTTGAATTAATTTTGGATTTGATTCATAAAACCGTAAGTTCTTTTTCTCATTTTTACCTTGGTTTTCTAGCAAAATAAATTATTTGTTAAATTTTACAAAGCTTGTTGTCTTCCCTCTATTCTTGTTACTTTTCGTAAGAGCCTAGACACATAACAATATATATTCGGATCTTTGATGCATGCCAAACTTGTGTGCTATTTCTAATGACAAATCTATAATGCAAGCTTTGAACTGCAAGTTGAAGTTAGTTAGATAGGCAGACAGACCAAACATGGTCTTACCACATCTTGTCTTCTAATGTTTCTCATGTTATCTTTGATCCTAAATGGTATCACTAGATGGGCAATCATGATGACCTGAGAATGGATAATTTAACGATGAACCTGTCCAAAATATACTTCTATCATGGTTTGTACAGTCCTGGAGAGTTAACTTTTAGCATTTTTCAAATAGTTTTCAAAAACCTCTCAAACTTTTCAAGGAGTACTTTCTTTTGGCAGCTGAACCTGATCGCCCAATTTTATCCCAATTTATTCATTTGTTCACTGCTTTTGGATATATGTACAATTATGAATTTAATTATGAATTTAAAATGTGGTAAATTTTATTCTGTTTAGACATTCAGTATTCCCTCTGACAAATTCAGGATGTTTTTTTAATAGATTGAAGGAAAATAACAAAATTAAAACATTGAACGAGTTTTTAAAACGTTCTCAAATTCAAAAGAATTTTCAAGATTGTGCTACTTCTGTTAATCAAACAATAACCTGCCTGCAACAGCCATATTTTCCAGGTCCTTACTATCAAACTATTATTAGACGAGCTTGTATTCAGCGGCAACCTGTTTTATAAGACTACTTTTCTACTTCCCATACATGGCTGCATAACACCTTTCATTGCATTTACATTATGTTTGGGGAAATATAACTTGGCTGGTATATCTTCCGAGTTCCAATACAAAATATCATAATGAGGAAGAGGATGAGGATAAGAAAGAGGGTGAGGATGATGATAATTATTAATACTCTCATAACAACCACCAACACTATTATCAAATTACTATGTTGTAAAAATTTTAGTGAACAACAAAATGGAAACAAGTCCAAACAGAGGATCTAATTTCTCAGAAATGTAATCAAGTATCTTACCTGTGTTCATTCTTTCTGCCAGTATGCCAATCTCACTTCTCTTTTGTTCATAAATATTCTTGTAACCTGCCAGGAAAGAGAGGTATGATTTAGGGGTGACATATGTCTGTCGTCTGAATCTCTGAAAGTAGTCAATACACTTCTCTGCCACCAAGTCCTGGAAACAAGAAAATAGAAAGTTACTAAGGTATTTCCAATAGAACATACCTGGGACTCAAGGAAAGTACTTTAAATGTGGAATATTCACCCACAGCTGTAATTTAGAATTTTGTATCATTTTCTTATGATCTCTTTGAGTAATCAGAATACCTTGGCATACACATTTTAAAAACTGCCTTCTCTGTGTACCATGCATGTTTAAATGTTAACAGCCCTTATAAAGACATAACAATCTGTTGGTATAAGCACAGAATTTAGTTATTAATAACATGCATACAACTGTGAACACCTTCAACTCAGATCTGCCATCACATTAAGCACTTGTTGATTGGGTTTATATTCTTACCTCTACTATTACTTTACATAGTCTCTGTACTGCTAATTCATAATGCTCCCGCAGATATATGCTATGCTGTTAGCATTTGTATGAATGCTAAGCAAACATAACAAATATGGTTAAGTTGAAGCATACCACTTATAAAACTGTAAGGATCAACATTTTGTGATTCTTGTATGATAAAAATTTAAATCACACCTAAGATCTTTATAACCCCCAGCTGTCATATAGGAAGATGTTTATGAGATCCAAGTATACAGCAATTTACAATGGAGTTTTGACTTATGGAAAGAAAATACCCATTGCTGTCTTTTTACTGTGTAGCTTTGGTTTATTGCCCTAAACATGAATGACTACCTGAACTGATGTCAAGGATATGTCTAAATGCCTAAAATTACATAAAACAGCAATCTATTGAACTTTCTCTTGGCTCGAAATGTAATGTTTTTTAAACCCAAATATGTCACAGTTTCGTACAAGTATAAATAAGCATTAGCAAACTTTACCTGGAAGAGACCCATGGTGTCCACAACAGCCTGTTTGACTTGAGGAGTGGCCACAATATCGTAACTATGCAGGAAGTGGTTGGACACAGCAATAAGAGCATCTTTTGGCCACCTCTGAAACCAGTTCATAGTACATCCAGAAATCAGTCCAGGAAACTTCAATGAACGGTTGCGGAACTTCTCTCCAACCTGTAGAACACAGTTAAAGAAGCAAACATTACTGTATGAAGCAAAATAAAAATATGAAAACAAAAAACAAAAAGTTAACATTTTAGTGAATTATGTTTCTCTGAGAATACTTTCTTGATCACATCAACATTAGGAAATTAAAATCAAGCTAGTTCATTGACAAACAACAGCTTGTCTTTCCCATCTATATACCATACAAACAAAGGGAAGAAAGTTACCAATTATCTCCCCCTTGCCATCGCTAGGTGGTTACCCTTGTTCCAGATGTTTACAAGTTTAAACTTAGCAATATATCAACAGGGATGCTCACATGTATGAGGATGTTGAGGACAGCTTTACAGTAATGTGACTGGGTAATTATTCTCAAAAAAAATATAATTTTCTTAAACATTAACATTCTCTGTTGAAGATATTTCATAACACCATTAGAATAGGTAATATGATGATGAAATGCATGAGCAGCAAACCTTTACCATGGTTACATTTTTAAGGAAGCACACATGGTCAGAATCCCTATATGAAGTATACACTGCTCCCCTAATGAGAAGGCAGCAATGATCATGTGACATGCTGTGCTTTCCTACCAATAAAAATCTGGGCAACTCCATCAAAAATAAACCTCTTGCCTATGAAGAAGCTGAGCTGTCATTAACTTGGTCTGATTGTCATCTGGGCTGCTGCTATTGGACATACCAGGTTCAATTTCCTTTGCTACAGAGTTAGCTCTTACAGACAGAGGCTTGAGTAGGCTGACTGCATGCCAGCCAAGGCTTTAATGATGTCTCAGATTGAAACACTATTTCAATGCAAGGATCATTATAGTACTTGTTCAAATCTCACAAGCTAAACATTTTCATGACGTTTATCTGGTTCTGAGAGATTTTAAAGCATGCTGAGCATATCATTGACTTAAGCCATAACACCAAGACTTGAGGGATTGTGTTGTTTTCCTGGACTTTACTGGAAGAAAGAAGAGATTTTTGAGTGTGTCCTATGACAGAGTGACAATCAGAACTATCCTGCCTCCCCCCACCCCCATTTTCTGGATTAGATTAGGGCTTATATCCACTACAGGAAACACATAGGCAATACAACTTCCCAGATGACTGTAAGGGTGTAGACATCCCATGCCATGTTTCTTCTATAATATTTACCTGGTTACATTACAATAGCGAAAACTATCTTTGCTACCTCTAAATCCAGCTCTCCTGGAACAAGGTTGTGCCATCATAAACAGGGGCATGTTACTCTCTATGCAGCTACCACTGGCCTGACGAGGTTCAGTTCTCTCATCTGTGAGGCTATATCTCACAGATAAAAGCTGGAGAAAGTGATCCTGGCATGCCATCCAACTGATTCCACTATGTCTCTAATGGAGACATTACAGTCAAATTCCAGGCTAATGGAAATTACACATATTTTTTCAGCCAAGATTTTCACGAGGTGCAACTGTTCTTGAGTGAGGTCAATGTAAACTGATTCTGTAACTCCCTTTAGCCAAGTGGCTAGTGCTCAGATAATGTGGATGGTCTTGTGTTCTCTGGGCTGTCAAAAACTGGGAGTACTACCTACTGGCAACTCAAAGATTGTGTTGGAGAGATGTGATGAACAGAGGGACAGAAACATCTCCTGCACAAAACTCTTCATTTGTCAACCTCTGTCAATGTTATCAGACATTTTTCCACAAATGTGGTGTTATTATATTATCTTCTAATTGTTGGATTGTTATAGCTTAAATGGATGCAAGTTGTGGAATGTACTAAATGTCTACAAGTACTAAATCCAGAAATAACTTGTCTGTCAAAGTACCGATTTGCAACTTTGCTTGTGAAGATACAGCTTTCCTGCACTTTCTTGTTTAGCGGATTTCTGCAATATGCATACAAAGCAAACTAATGACAGTACTACACAACAGCTATCTTGTGGCTGAATGTGATTTATATTCCGTAACATATACAAAATCTACAAAAACAGACTCAAGCAAAGAGGATTAAGTTTGTTTTAAAATTTACAGACAACAGAAAATGGTAAAGGTATAAAGACATGGGCATGAAAGAAATGTTTCAAGAAATCATGATACAAGTACATACTGGTGAGAAGCAGAGAGCAACATGGAGGTTCTGACGACAGCGTGACAGGTAGTAGTCATACAGGACCTCATTGCTTGGAACTCTTCGAGGGAAATCCTTCTTCATTGGGGCAATCAATTCCTGTAGAATCTCATCCAGCTCATCTCGAGCAAACAGACCTGATACCTGGAGTAAGATAGTGCAACTGAATAAATACCTTGACAAAAACTGTTAATAATAATAATAATAATAATGATGATGATGATGATAATGATATAGTGAAAAACATGGATATCTAGACTCCTTGGGAGACAGAAATTTTGTCTGGTTGTCCAGGACTAGGTGCAGTTTTTACCAAATCTGACTTTAATAATTTTATTTTCCAGAATTTATTTACTTTATCATTGTTTTGTTTTTTAAAAATAATAGCCTTTACTGTGTTTTACTGCAAAAATGATAATGTTATGTACAGCATAAAATATGAAATATGTGTTAGCATTCCATTTACAAAAGACCTGCTTTGTTTGTGTACAATAGTGTATTCATGGATGCATAAGACAAGTTCACATTCACTCTTTCTTTAAGTACTGTTTATTTTTGTGATTATTAGTTATATTAACAACAAAAAATCTCAGTACCATACTCATATTTGTTAGAATCAGACGTTGTCAATTCTTGGTTGTATCCTTACAAATAAAATTTTTGAATGAAACTTTTCATTCCCAAGATTTATTATGGTTATATTGTTTAGCAAGTTTTTGTAAGAACTGTTATTAAATTTGTTTTTGATACAGCAGTTCCTGTTATAAAATATGTGAATTTCCAATTATTTTCAACAGGCTTATACGAGTAAAAAAAAATTATTCTCAATTAAATGAGGCTGTTTTCTTGAGTCACATACAATGATCCAACCCTCAGAACCAAAATACACTTTCTGAGCCTCAAAAAACCCAAACCAAACACTTTCTAGAAAGTTGGCAGGTGTGTATTTTGCATTTTTAATCCTTGCTTTTCTGTTTTCCTCAATGTAAGCTTATAAGTACTTGAAAATTCTGAACTAACTTAAAATCTTAAATCTATTAATTATTACTATTTTCAGTTCTTCTAGGATTAATATAACTATCTTAAGAATTAAACATTCTGTGGACACATGGAAACAATTTCATCTAAACAAAAATCTGGATATTTAATGAAGGTCTGGCATGTATCATTTATAAAAACCGTTCATTTTACTCACGAACACAGCTCATAATGCGTTCTTGCATAAGAATGTTTGTTCACTTTTCTATATATTGTATTTTTTGTGGATTTTCTATTTTATTTTTCCCCCATACTTTAATTTATCCTATGAATGTAAGCAGTGTTTAAAAAGCTGGATATTTATCTCATTATAAACAGCATGGAGGAAAAGCCATCAACATGAAGCTGAACCTTAAACTATTATCAACCATTACACATATAAAAGTCATTAAATATTAAAGTTGATACAATTAAAAAGTTAAAAGTTAGAATCAGTTCTCAATTACACATTCAGATGACTGCTAACAGTTAGTCACTCCTGAGAATGAAAATTTAACTCGGGTATTTACCCCAAAAATTATTTTTTAAAACACCCTAGGTAGCTGTTAGGTTGGATGTGGCACAAGTGTTTCCCATTAAGATTTACCCACAAGCATATATCATTTTGTCTCTTCTTTTACTTAACTACTGGACCAGAAGAATGATACAAACCTCTCCTGAGGACAGGATGTTGTTTAGGTACTCAAGGAAGGACTCGTCTTTGATCTCGTTGTCTGTAAATATGAAAGTGATCCCCTTACCCTGCTGACCTGCGGTACGGTACAGGAACTTCAGATCTTCAAGTAGGTTACTCACGTTGTAGGATCTGGTGCATATAAAGTTGCTCTTTTAATTTGTTTAGTATAATAACTTGTCTAGACATACATTATGGAAAACACCAAACTAGACAGATTTACAGTGATTATATTTTCAGTTACAAAAATATTTTCTTGATCTCAATGAGTGCATTATTGCTGCCAGTTTGGGTTTTTTTTTAAAGAAATTGTTGTCATTTAACTTGTACACAAATCATGTGCAGTGAAACATTCCTAAACCAAACCATGTTGGGACAAAATATTCTGACTGATTTATAGAGATGACCAGTACACAGAGATTGAAATGGCATTAGAAAGGTTTACTTAGACTAGAGTATGCAGTCACTCTGCAGAAAGTGGTTGGGCTTCACTGATTGTGGATCAGAGCTTGAAATATCTGCTTCTCTGCTTTTCCTTATGTGAGATTACAAAACACACATCATTACGAATTTCCCACTGGATGTGAACACAGGTGGCAGTGGAGTAGGTGTCCACTATTACTGGTGGATACCCATTGAGCCTACTGGACATCCACTAAATCCAGTGAAACTCCATCACAGACTTCATTGCAGCAGTAGTGAGTTTTATGGCACATCTCATTGATTTTACTGCATTCACCCAAAGAGCATACACACTAAACAGATGAAGAGAAACCTCAACACCGTAAACCTGACCATGGCAAGTATCAATTTCCTATCTTTACTTGTACAAAATATACAGCAAAATATCTGTGGTATTTTTCAGAGAGATAGACAGGGGTACATGCAGAAGAATGTGCATAGCATAGAAAAATTAATATAGTGGATATCCTCCTACCCACTACAGGACTGAGCGTACATCAGAAAATTGCCTATTAGCTACAGCATACCTGACTGCTGAGCTGGTTAAAACTATACATTCCAACTGGGTCATAATTTACATATTGTCCTTAAAATCACAGTACATGTGTCATTAAAATTTTGATATTCTGTGAAGTGCTTAAATATTCTCATGCCTCACATTCCTATCACTTTCAGAGCTATTGCCACAAGTATTCAAGTTTAATATTTCCACAAGAAGGAACCCTGATCTGACTGGAATTTGTCACACACCTTACTTGATCATCTTCACAGCAATGAGTATATTATCAACTTGTTAGGGCAGATGGCAGTCAGGTTCAATCTACTGAATCACCTGTTCTATTTAGAAATTACAGATTTGCAGACAATTGCAATGATACCAAATTAATTGTGCATAAATTGTCAGATTTTTAAACAGATGTCTTTTCTCCTTGAGAGTAAACACTGTTTAAATTCAGAAAACAATATATTCCACGATTTGTGTGTTGTGCTGGGCTTTGAATGATTGTTAGAATATATAAAGGTAGGTAACTCTGCCCAATCTTAGCCAGTAGTGCCACTACAAAAATACCTTTCCTAGTTCAGGATCTATTTTAGACTCAGGATACGCATAACTCACTCAAATATCTCAAAAACTGCACCAAAAGATCAAATGACTGTAAACAAATTTTGCATAATATTTGCAAGACTTAATATTGTCTACTTTGTTAAATCATGCTGAGATTCCAAAATTTTTCCCCTTTTTTGAACTGGAGAGGAGAATCTTTTTTCACCCCAAAATATTTTCAGTTCTAAAATAAACCTGCAAGTCAACTCTTTGGTAAGTAAAATCTCAATTGTAATTTAGCTTTTGTTTTGTTTGCCATAAACAATGAACAACAGACCAAAATGTTTCAAATACACCATTTTTTATTTGACATAATGAACCCAGACCCAGTACCATTCATCTGGAACAATCTTTTTTATGCCTTGGAAATTACTCAATACCTACCTGCTGAGAGTGATTTGGAAGATCTTGTATCCAGCAATGTAGGAGGCCAGACGAGTTAAACTCTGCTTCCCAGAACCACCCACTCCAACAAGCAGGGCATGGCCTCGAGGTGTGCGAATGATACGCGAGATTTTCACCAAGTTCGTCATGGCATCCTAATATCCAATAAGAAAATCACAGTTAAACTGTAGCTACTTCCATTGCTCAGTATGGCAAACAAATCCTAAATCCACAACCCTGACCATCACTGTCATGGACCTAACCCCAGGAGTCATAATCCCAAATCATTAACATAATATTACGTGTCTTTATGATGTGATACCATGTTTAAATACTGCTTATAAAAAACACAATAAAACACTGAAATTAAAAGCTTTCACTCTAATTACAGTTTTATTCATTATTTGACCCATTACTCCAACCAGGGACCCTGTGGAGGAAATCAAAAGCTGTTACCCTCCCCCATGCAAATAGTTATCACGTGGGCACTTATGCGTATTATTTGGTGAATTTTCACCCACTGGTTCAGGAGATAGTTATGGAATGATGGACAAACAGGCAGAAAGTATCAAAGCAACAAATTCTACCTTACTGCAAAAATACAGCAAAGTTACAAATTATGTGGAGATGTCTATCAAGTGTATTCATGTGTGCACAGTATGTAATCATGCCTTGGATTTACCCAAAAAGCTTACAACTGATTCTTTTCAACTGTATCAGAAAATTATTTTTATCGAACTGGTGTAAATTTATTTCAAAATCCTACTATTTACCTTAAAGAACACTAAGTCCATCTTGGCCCCTCTGATTGTTTCATTGTACTGCTCCTGATAGGTGGCAAGTTTTTCTGCAAGGAGGTCCAGGGTTGGAACTGGCTCATAAATCTTGGGTGCCTCAAGGTCAGCATCCTCACCCTCCTCACCTGCAGAGAGATGGTTAGCACAACAAGGTACAAATCTGATCATTAGCTTCATAAAATTAATCATGATGACACAATAAATCAACATCAAGATTCAGATACTAGTCAATTAACACATGGCAGGCACTTGATCATGATTTCCATAATCCATTACATGTGGATGGATGGATGGATGGATATAGAGATGCATGCATGTACACACACACAAACACACACACACACACACAAAACCCTTATCTCAAAAGAATCTTGCAACCTTAATAATGGATTTCTGTTCTGCTCTTTAGCAGGTTTCCTCTTCAGTCTATCTTTATTTGAGGACATTATTCTTTTAACTAATTTCCTTGAATAGTTCTTTCATTTTATCTTCAATTCTGATGAGGACCAGTGCAGTGATAATTGTAAGTCAATATGTACCAAGACAATCTTACTTATGAGAGGTTCTAACCAGGACACAACATTTTTAAAAAACCTGCTGAATAAAAATACTTTTTATAATATACTTTTACAAATATATCATTTCATGTGTAAAGATAAATTTTATTTAATGTTGGTATATTTTTAAAAACAAATAAAATAAAAGATAAAATCGCACTATTTTTGGCCAAAGTCTCCAGCAAGGATGATGCTTTGGCATTAAATATGCCCCAAAATATTTTAAATTGGAACTTCCAATTTCTGAATAAATGGATTCTTAAGTGTACCAACTGTGTGCACCTAAGGTTACACATAAGAGGTTCAGAGATCCATGGAATACACCCAGAAATACAGCACCACAAAAATATTAATAGCATTAAAATTTCTATGCACACTTTGGAATTAAAAAGAGTATCATAAACTCATTTGCATGTTGATTTCCAAACATAAGATGATATATTCACAGTTGAGGTTGCTAAACTTTTAGAATTTTATGCCTTCAGAGCCAAAATAATCAAACCCTTTTCCATCAAAAATGGTCAAGAAATGTTTTTGTTCATACTGTTTATCAAAACAGATAAAGCATTACCCTATTTATGGTGCCAGTGACTTAAAAAAGATTACAATGGCCCCTTCAAACTGGAAAAAAACTTCCCATGTGTCCTAGTCAGAATGTAGTAGAACCCAAAGGGTGAAGAAAACACATTACCTCTACATATATAGTCACAAGTTGAGATGTACCAAGACAATCTTACATGAGGCACTATCTAGGTCACAGCAGCATAGGCTTTGTTGCATTTTCTAAAAATGGTTGCATCTGAATGAAATGACTAAATATTGTATTGCAAGTGCCCATACCAAAATCTGGTGCAAGATGAATCACACCTATTGGTTTCATCATTCATTAGTTGTTTTGATACCTTACAACAGACATGTACAACCTATAAACTGCAGACAGCATCTTACCAGTGACCTAGTTTCATCCAGTTACATCATATAGGTGCACAATACTGGCACACACCCTGGAATAAGCTGCAAATGCCTTCCTTAAAGCTTTATGCAACCCTTCAATCATGGGCACAAAATCTTTACTGGCTTTTAGCTATGACCCCCAGATCAATCAGCATTTTTTTATCTCTCAATGTGCAAGTCATCCACAAAGTTTGCTGCAAGGTACATGGTTGTGAATATCAAGTTTCTGTGCAGAAAGCAATTCTCTTCTTTCAGTCACAACTATCTTGGCCTTTTCCTCTCAAATAAATAGACTTCTTCTCTACCCAAAGTACAAGCTTTTCACAAAGTATTATCCAGGTCTGAAATGCAGAACTTATTCAACTATGCATAGCCAGTTTTCTTCTTTCATCTTGAAGTTTGAACTTTTGAACAAAAATTGATAAACTTAATCCTTACACAAAGTGCAAGCTTACCACAAAAGTTTGGTCCAGCTATGTAAGTACTGAACACAAGTCAACCATAACTTTTTACTTTTTGATCCCAAAATGTGTGTGTGTTTATGTTTATTTTTATCATGTCTTTAAAAATTGTCCAGTCATATTGCTACAGATTATAGTGAAATCTAGCACCAATCATAATGCCACAGACATGTAGCATCATGTTCCACACAGTCAAATTATCCTGACTCTAGGCTAACCAATCCTAACACTAACCTCTTAATGCAGAGTGTCAAGCTAGGCAACTGTTAGTACCATTTTTACAAGACACTTAGTCTCTGGTATGACTCAGCCAATGTTCAAATCCACAACCTCCCACATCCGGGGTGGACACTCTGACCACTTAGGCCACCGGAGCAGTTGATCCCAAAACTAACAGGATTCTTCCTGACACAAAGTTTGGTCCCTGTATATAATATAGCACTAATATTATTGTGTGGCAACAAAATTTTTCTCTTTCAGTTAGAGTGATCCAGATCATTCACCTGTTCATCCTGCCATCAATGGGCTTCTTCCTTAATTCATTTGCAAGCTATCCACAAAATATGGTAAAGGGTATCAGGTGAAGAACTGAAGATATCATGCAGAAAAGGAAATAGTTAATGGACAGCAGGAAAGACATGGTCAGAGCATAATATGCTCCATCAAAATGGCAAATTTAAATTAGGAGACTAACAAAAGTAACTTGAATTATATTTTTAATATCAAAACTATTTTAAAGAAGCCCGGTATCTACCTGTAGCCTCTGGCGCATCTCGTAAGAAGTCAACAAAGTAAGGTTCAGCAGGCATCTCACTGGTGGCAGCAGAACCACATTCTTCTTCAGCAACCTTCCAAAAGTTATATTCAGATTAAAAGTTTTCAATTAAACATTCACACTAACTTCAAGACAGTTATTACAGAAATTTTAGAATCTGTTTTGATCCAAATAAAATTAGAATTCAATATTAATACCTGGAGCAAATTTCTTTGAAACCAGTCAAACATTCAACATTTCTGGCAATGATAAAGATGTAAAATCAGGGTCTATTCCAGGATGCATGATTGTTTTACTCATGCTTATTTCTAAAAAATTGTGCAGAAAAGTCAACTGAATTCACCAAGATTGTTCATTACAATTTGCTGAGATAAGACCTCTTTAAGTCCGAAACCTTAATCATTTGGTCTAAAGGGCACAACATCAGGTGGGATAAGAAAGTCATCTGCACGGATCTCGTTAACAAGTGGCTCAAAACAAAGATATGCATGGTTGTACTGAAAAGTCCCAAAAGGAAATGAAATTCCTGGGCTGGAACTTGACCCACTGAGCAGATGTAAGAGGTTACTGAGATTATTGTTAAGGTATGTTCTTGACAAAGACTGACTCAGTTCAATGGGGTTTTGAACTCTTATGTTCTGTTGGTGAAATCTGGGATGGAATGAAATCATGTTTCCTTGTTGACATTGAAAACTAAGACAAAGCTGGAGTGAACAAAGGATTTCATATCTTGGAACAAGATAATGTGCAACTAGTGCTTTCTAAAATTTGTCTAATTAGTTCAAAGTCATGGATATGGAGGATAGTTCTTATGTGTGACACGATTCTATCCTTTTTCTCTCAAGACAGAGGGACTGTGATTCAGTGACCTGAATTGGTATACCATACCAATGAAAGAGTACCAATAAAATTTCCAGGAAGATCTATGGATGGGAATTATCTGCAATTTTCACTAACAACCAAAAATAACTTCATCACTGTAAAGTATTATTTCAAAAGTTTTAATTTTATAGAAATTACTATACTAATGAGCATACTCTGTTACCATGAAGATCACAAGGTGAAAGACCACCAGTGAATGACTACATGCAAACACATTTGTAACATAAAGTATAAGCCACAAATGTCAATCAACTTTATAAAAAAACTTACTTCATACAAAGGCTTTCTACACAAATTAAAACCAGAAAATTTACCTGTCTCAAAGTCTTCTCAAACCAGTCCTTATCAGGGAGTTCGGTAAATCTGTCAGCAATGGCACGTGTGCACTCGTGTTTCCAGATTCCCATTAAGATGCTGACCTTGCAAATGATGTCACTGTTGGCTGTCAGGATCCCCTGAACATATAAATAAATAAATAAATAAATAAATAGATAAATAATTTCAGTAGCACATATTTTCTGTGAAACATATAAATATAACCACATTAAATGATGAGAATTTTTAAGATATGTTACAACTGCAAAATTCATAGAAATAAAATTCTTAGCAAAATTACATTATCTTTCTGAGTGACAATAATCAAAACCATATTACAGAACACACCCACCCTATGTGTCATGTCCTCTATAAAAGTACTAGACTGGACATGGTAAACTCGGAAGATTATTGACCGATGAATCACAATAACCTGGACAATTGGTCAAGGTAGGCGGTCTTGAACTAAACATACTGATCTGTTGTGCTGAAACCATTATTTTCTTATCAAGCTTAATATGATCTTGACATTCGACCTTCAGATCTAGTATCTATTCTTTATTACCTGTGTAAGCCATTTGCAAAGGATAGGTAAGGAACTTATTCAAAAACAAAACTTGTTCTCCAAAGTCCAGTTTTATTATAGTCATAATGATTCTGACCTTTGACCTGAAAATGAATTCATCAATTCAGAGTTGAGCAGCATTGACTACTGGAGACAATAATGTACTGACCTGCCAAATTCTGCTTAGATCTCTCAAATTGAAGACGTAATGGAATTTGGCTGGTGTTGGCAACATCTTAATCTTCGTCCTCTGCCAGAGTTTTCTTGTTGCTGGCACAAGCATATTAGCCAAGTCTGAAATCTCCTGACTGAAGCCTCTTTCCTTGACAAAGTATCCAAGTCCAATAGTCCTGAAAATCTTGTCAATGGAGGCATTGGATGGAAGGGTGCAGTTGAAGATGTTGAAATGTCTCTTCAGACGCTGTGGAATGTCGTTACGTCCTCCTCCTGGGTGGATCATGGCAGCAGTAACTTGGATGTCTACAATGTTGGTGAACTCACCAGGTTTCTCAAGGTTATAGAAACCCTTTACCTCCATCATCTGTCTGGTGATTTCATTGGTTATCTGAAAGCAAATAATTTCCACTATTATCCTTTGTAGTGTTCTTAAGAAAACATGGAGGTCTTATGACCCTATTACAAACTGTTGGATATAACAATGTAGTTTTGGAAACAAACATGTTTGATTATTATTGTTTTTTGTGTTATTATTGCATAGTTCATTAGACAAGACCACACAGTATTATTGATTATGATACTATTCACTATACTAATACTGAAATGTGTGAAGAAATATGGGAAGATATGGATATTTTTATAATGAAATTGTAACATTGTTCTACCTCTAAATAAGAGGAAAACACAATACAAAACAAGAATTTCATGTAATGCTATGTCTCACTTGCTCGTGTGTGGCATAATTCAAAAACCTTACACAATCACATGAACAAGAATATCAAGGCATAGAGTGTAATAATTTCAGAAGGTGTTTCAGCCATTTTAATGAAAATGTTCATGAAGCCCATATAAAAACATCAGCCTGGTTGAAGTACCACACTTACATAATGGTTTAGAACAAAATTATTGTTTCATATTGGTGTAGATGGGGCATATATGTTTTTTCTAACAGCAGTTTCAGCTGGCTAAGGTGTCTATGTCCAGAATCAAAATTTAAAAGACTCATTAGTGTCAATCTATTTTGACTTTGGACAAAATTTGCGGGTATTCTTGTTGACAATAATTTACTTCCATCTAATCATACAAGTTTCATTACAGAGAAAACACACTTCTATCTTTGACTATTATGAATAAGGAAGTATTTAATTTTAAAACAATACCATGTCACTTTTTACAAGAGTGACCTTTGGACTCCTTTTGACTACTGTAACATAAAATGGAGAAATGTCTTATTTTAATATCAAGAAAATATTTCAGTTGCAAAAATAAGCCTGTAAATGAATGCTAGATAGCAAAAATAGAAACATTTTAGTGGCAATATATATTTTGCAAATCATTCCTTTCAAAAATGACTTCAACTGCAAAAAAACCAAAGTGATGTATGAAGTTTCTGCTAAGTCTGCCCCTGTTTGCTTGAGAATTACTTTTCAATGCAAGGAAACCAGCAACACTGCAAAAAATCTTAGACCAATGACAGCCAAATTCTTTGGAATTCCAAAAACAAAAACAAAAAAAGATTTCATCCTTAAAAACAGTTTTCATTACTCTGGACCATTACATGCAATAATATCACAAAAGAAATCAAAGAATCTTGAAGCATATCGGCCTTTTACCATAGGTGTATAAAATAGATGAAATCTTAATCAACAACACAAGGCCCATCCACCTTTTCCAGTCATGTTTTATATATAAATAGATGATGGTATGTGTTATGCACAAGTCTACAGCATGATGAACACTGATTGTAGTTTCATCTGTTAGTGTGTATACAATTTACATGCATAGTTAATGAGTCTGGGTCTGTCATTTCTATGTATATGACTATGTGTATATGAATCTGTGTGAGCATGTATGCATGAGATGGACAGTGATGCAATGCACTCTATTTATATACATATGTGTGTGTGTGTGTGTGTGTGT
>JAECUM010007607.1:0-13355 GCA_016617855.1 Megalonaias nervosa | reverse complement strand
TTCTGAGTTGATCAAGAGTTGCATATTTAGATAAATCACCTTGCTGCTGAGCTTTACCACGAGCAGATCTTCCGTAAATATCTACCATTATATTTATCAATATCTGTTTAAATCTGACAATGTGGTATATTCATGCACGACTTTATGAGGTGGTTTTGTTGATTTTGATATAGCATCAAGTACATTAAGTACTTCACGACCACATATTGGTGGATCAGTTAATGTTTGTGTTGGTAACGTTGAATACCAGATTGGAGCAGTATTATTGCTGACATAAAGAAGAAATTCTTTTGGTGGCGCTAATCCATATGAATCGAAATAAAAATAGTTCCACGTGGATCAATTGCATATCCAACCCAATGCGTGCCTGGTCCAGAATTTTTATCGAGATTGATAATACCAGTTTCTAAATCACTAGCGATTTTAGGTAGTTGATCGCGCATGAAAACACCTCTGAAGTTTTTTATTTTTAGTTTTTTAGCAGCATTAAGTAAATCAAAATTGGACATAGGCGATATCAGTAAACTGTCCCGGGAAGTCTTAGACCCTTTCCGTACCATGAATGTGGAGTCCCTGGCAATCTGAGACCTTTTCCCTTTTTTTTGATTCCCTTTCCTGTTGCTTTCTTTAATGCCATTCCAGCAGCAGTTCCAATAGCGCCTAATGCAGCTGCTTTTGCAACAGCTGGGGCTGCAGCTGCTATTAATGCTGGTATAGCTGCGAGAAGTGGAAATATACCACCCGTCTTAGCGATGTCTTTGATAGCGCCCGCAGAAAGATTAAGTTTTACACCTTTATTTGATTTTTTGGCTTCATTGAAGTTTCTGAATTGACGCTCGGTCAACGATAATTTATTTGAACCGCTCATCTGTTCTTTTTTTAGCGATATTTTTATTCCACAGTTATTTTTTGATGCTGATTGTAGCCTTTTAATCTGACCAGGAGTCAGGGTAACGCTAACGTGATTGTATGACATTATAATTATTATCCTGATTTTAAATCAGGTGATCTAATTATGTGTTACATATTTTCTACTGGAGCATCAACGACTCTCATTCGTCCACCAACACCTTCAAGTAACATCGTCTTATCGCTGAGTATAACAGCTATTGCTCTGTAATTAGGAATAACTCCTCTATTCACACGAGCTCGAAAATGTATATCAACTACTGATTGTCTGGTTAAATCTAAATGTTCGAGCGAAAAGTAATAAATTGGATATAAGGTTGTAAAATCTAACTGTGATATTTGTAAACCAGAATCGATATTCTGATCACGTCCCATAAATGTCATCAGACGATGATAAGCCCGTGCTACATGATTATCTCCGAAATTTAGCAAAATATCCTCGGATGGTTCTTGATGTCCATTTATCCTTAATGAAACTTCAGAAACACCAAGTTTGTCAAATATCATTATACTTTGTGTCTGATTATTTATTCGTGCAGTATTTTGAAGCGCAATAAATATGTGTCTTGGTGCAGAAACACCCTGCTGAGAAGCTATTTGCCATGTAAATAAACCATTAATATTACTATGGATAGCATCTGTGGTCACTGTCAACCATGATAACGCTGATTTACCACCTTGACCCATAAAAGAGAGTAGACGATCTTCTTCAGATATTGTTGGAGTCATTACTGGCATCCACAATGAAAGTTTAGTTAATATCACTTTACCATGAAGCGCTACAGTTGCAGCCTCTATAACATTAGCATCAGCGCCCTCTCCCATAACGTGCCATATTGCATCATTATCACTGCCTTTTCGTACAAGTACAACTGTGTGCGTAGCTCCGAAAATGACCTTTCTGACATTTCTGCAAAATCCAAAGATATGTGATAATGGAATCGCACATGAAAACATTCTTCTATTTCCTTGTAACATTGCTCTACGTGTTGCAAATCCTAAATTAAAATTGGTATTCATTGATGCGACTTCGGTTCTAGCTGCATTTAGTGTTACGTTTTCATATTCAGGGTGGTTAGAAGTACCCTTCGCAAACATCATTGATGGTCCAGCCGATCTTGAATAATCGTTGCTGTATCTCGCAAGACCAAGTATTGTTGTAGCAACATCAACGTCTTTCTGGATTGATTCAATATTTTTTCCGTCAATCATGTACGTAGCGCTATCAAATACCGCCATAATACCATTATTAACAAAACCAACCCTAATATCGTCTCCATATGCAGCATTATCCGTTTTCAAAATTTCACCTTCGACTTCAATAAATGCCTCAGCGGGTAAGAAATACCTACTTGTATCTTGAACCTGTAATTCAATTCGTCCACGCTGATCTGGAACTCGAGCGTCATAAGAATAATATTGATAATCACGCACAGACTCATCCTTGAGTACTGGTGCATCCATATCGAACGCTGGATCAAATATGCGTTTAAACATCTTTATTATATTTGCTATCGTCTAACACGAACACCACTTCGAGAAGTGAGACCACTTCCAGCTATCAGACTAGCGGTTATATTTTTTTCTTTTTCTGATAATGGTACATCAGCCAACTCTGCTAGTTTTTGATTAGCAGCTTGGTTTATTATTTTACTAATATTCGCAGGCATTACTTCAGTGCTAGGTAATTTTACAGGTTGAGGTCGGACCGCAGGTCTGCGTATTAATCGTGTTAGTCTATCTTTGATTGCTGAGAATGCTTTACTAGCAATATTGCCAACAGCACCAATACCTTTTTCACGAACAACATCAATAGCTTTCATTGATAGTTGCTTTGCAATCGGTATTGCTTTTGGGGCTATCTTTCTAAATAGACCCTGAACAACATCACCTAGTCCATCTCCGTAGATTGTTTTGTATATTGGTAATCGAGAATTTACCGCCCAGACCATGGTTGGTCCACGTTGAGTACTATGTACGATCATTTTATTATAATAACTGTATTTAATTACATACTCAATCCAGTGACTTAGTCACTATAGTAGTCATCGGCGATTTCATTAATGAGAGACCGATATACATCAATATCCATGATGCCGCCGGTAAATAATCGTTTACAAATATCAGCTGCTTCATTAATGATTTCTGGGGAATTATTACCAGTTCGTTTTCCTCCGATGAGGATTTCTAGTCGATCAACATCAGCAAGGACGTTATTGGGGCAAGTAATAAGACCACTTCCATGAGTAGTAAATCCACTTCCAGTTGCAGCAGGAGAGGTGTCTGACGGCCAATATTTTTCTTCTTCCTCAGTTTCTTCTTTTGGTTCCGGTAATGTTTTTGGTTTTGGTGGTGTTTTTGGTGATCTTGTAAATATGTCCTTAATTTTTTCTAAGGGTGATTTTTTTGGTTTCGGTGTTACTGGATAATCATGAAGTGATTGCTCAAATGGTTTTGGTGTTTTTTGTTGTTGTTTTGGAGGTTTTTGTTTCTTTTGGTTTTTACTTTGTTCTTCCTCCTCTTTTCTTAATTCAATTAAATTATTAATTTTCCTAACATATTCCCGATATAATGGATCATTCTCGTTAACTCGTTCAACTTTCATACGTATGCGATATAAATATTTTTGCCATTGTTTACGGTTTCTAATATCTTTAGCGTATTCAGGTTTCATTAATTTATCTCTTCGACTAAAACCATCCAAAGCAAACTCAGCTAGTTGATCTAGGTTCAAGTTATTAATTGCCTTAACAACATCTTCATTAAATTTATTTATCAGTTCAGCAGTACTTATTGCATGACTCTTTTGTTCGGGGGCTGGTGCTTCAGCACCTTCAAGTTGATCTTCATCATCAGGTAATTCCGGGACTGGCATCGCAGCAGCTATTTCGGCTGGAAGTCCACGTAAAATTCTTTTTGTCTGTTTTGTTCTTTCTGCTATTTTTCCAGTTGCTTCAGCGGTTTTCTCTAACACAGGTAGAATGCCTTTAGTAGTCTCAGTGATAGGTTTAAATAATTGTTTTGTATCCTCTTCAAATTCAACTTGAGATTCCTGACGAGATTGTAACTGTTGCTTGACTAAATCACGAACAGGTAAACATTTTCTAATTGCCTCTAGTCGCTCTCGAGCTAATCTAGCTGAATGTGGTTCTCCGATACTCATTTATTAATAATATCTATACTGGCTGTTTAATTCATAGCAGCAGAGAGGGTGAACGACAAAAATTGAGTGACCAGACAAGTAAACGAGTCGCATAAAATTTTGAGAAAGAGTCAAAAATAATCTTACCCAATTAGAGAATTTTTTGGTTTAAACGTTATTGACGGTATTTTTCAGCTTCGTAGGAACCCTTAGTTTTGCTTACGGTGTCGAGCAAAAAGTTGTAGGGTTCACCCTACCTGCGCACAAAAAATTAAAAAAAACCCCGCTTTTAAAAGATGATCCAAATTGTTTGGTTGGTTAGAAGTTTCAATTTGACGTTATTGACCTTGTATCTCAGCCTTTTTAAGACACCCCCCCCCCGGCAAATTTTTCTTATCTTCGTAGGAACCTTTATTTTTATAAAATAAGGTCTCTACGCAAAGTGGTCTGTTCGCCTTCTCTGCTGCTTGACCCCTTTTAATTTTGGAACCAATCGGTCAATTGTCAATGTCACGGTGACCATGAGTTGAAAAACTGCTTCAGTTTAAAAACGTGTGAGCTAGAGTCCACAGTTCTCAAGCTTTTAAGAGACATTGGACATGAACAGTAGATGACCGTATTGATTTATGGGATCGATCAGCCAAAAGCCAAGGTCACAGTGACCTTGTGTTGGACAATTGTTCCGGATAAATTACATTTGAATGCTTGGTCCAAGGTCATCAAAGTTCATATGGACCTTGGCCATGGCTAGTAACGGAGCCATATTGATGTTGGGGTCAAGAAGTTCAAGGTCAAGGTCACTGTGTCATTTTGTTGAAAACTGGTTTAACTCTGTTTAACAGATCAGATTCACTGAAAACCCCACAGCAGCCGACACATGTATACCTTGGAAAACGCCTTTATTATTTATAATCCGTAAGACGAACTGTCATTTAAGTGCAACATAAACTGTACATAGTCTCTCTTGATTTGTTATTGAATAGCTCAACCTTATCTAGTAAATATTTTTTTACATTAGACAAATATGTCTAATGGTTATAGTGAGAGAAAGTAAATATTTTTCAATAAACTTGTCTCGCTGAATAGTTTTTAATCAATTTCTACCAAACTTCAGAAAACAAAAGGACTGGCTTTTTGTGCAGCCGTATCGTGTAACCCCAAACAAACAAGGGAATGCAATATTTTGCCAGAGCGATATTACAATTGCCTTTAGGGAATACCTTATTAATGGCAAGTGTTGAGGTAAAGTGCAGGAGAATCATGAGTAATTTTAGTCTGCGTTCAGAAATATAAACGTTCCTGCTGGTTAAAGGAATCTCGAAGTAGTTTCACTGCCTTTAACGTGCAAATACGATTAACATTTATTTACAACAGGCAAAGGCGCCTAAGTAGGTTTCCATGGAAATGGCCCTGTTTCTTACACTTAAGTGCGTTTGTTTTTCATACACAACAATTGAAAGTGAATTTGTTGCTTCTATTTGTCTAAATCATTTCTAAAGTTAATCATGATTAAATACAAATTTACTTAAGTACGCTTTAAAATAACATATTAATACGGACCTTACGTAATTAAAGGGAGTGCATCAGGCTTTCGGGCCTCGCTTGTTTAAAACATAAAAGCTATGAAATGACAAATTTAACAAATGAAATTATTCAGCAATATAGATGGAACATTAATAGTTATCTATAATACAGCGCATTGATTAAGCTTATAAAATTACAACAAGTGTTATCGGACCACAGAGGAATCCCCAAGTTATAATTATTTTAAGTCTGGACATTTGGGAGAGATCTTAACATGACGCTCGCGTTTGAGTACATACCGCTGAGTTTCAAGTAGCTAACCCTGACGAGTAACCGTAGTTACGAAATACCTTTTTCGGGTGTTTTATCCTATATGTTCCGTGTAATTGTGTTGGCTCGATTTAGTTTTATTTGTATCAGTTTGATACAGTAACAATGCATTCGAACAATACCAAAAAAATCCTGATGTACTCCGATGAAAATATTTTCGTAGACCGACTGAAAACATCGTCAGATTTTTTTTCAAGCATCTCTCTCTCTCTCTCTCTCTCTCTCTCTCTCTCTCTCTCTCTATATATATATATATATATATATATATATATATATATATATATATATATATGCATTAAGGTGGATTATCTAATAGGAAATTCTTACAGCATGATAATAAATATTACCGGGTAGTACTAATTAATAAAGTTTCTCGGCTAAAGACGTTTTAAAAATATTCATTTTGTTCTATATGGTTATGGCACCGTCAGATATATAATCTAAACTATCTTTTGCCGCACTACCGAACCGGAAGTTAACATTGTTGCGCATCTCGTCGAGATCTGGCTAATTTTTATACCATTAATTGTATGTTTGCTTATGGCTGGATGATAAGGACTAAGATGAGTAAGCCTCTGTTCGTTATAGGCGCATAAATATACAAGTAGCATGCAATCAAGTAAACTAAGACCTTGATAAATAAATAAACTAAAACAATCAATGAGATAAAAAGTTGGCATGTGTTGAAAGTGAACATCCTCGAGATCATCAATAATGCTACAGTGTAACTTTTTCCACGAGTGATCATTATTCTTCTTAGATATATCGTCGAGTACCGCGCAAATGCATTTGCACATTGACATATAGTTTGACATCTTTAACAGGATTTTTCGCGCTCAACTCGGAACGTTCATACCAATATACCCATCGTCGATGTCGTCCACCATGTGCCGAAGTCATTATAATTTTTCCCCTGTCGACAACGTGATATATTTCACAGCGTAACGGTTCACCGCCCTTTCCAACTCTGTCAGAATATATCCAACATCACTCGTTGACACAGTTTACAACCGTGTGATGTCTTCCCCATATGGACCTATTTACACGCGTTTTTTTTTTATATTATACTTACTAGAGTTGTAACTTTCTAATTGATTTTAATTGGGCCTAACCTTTTTTTTTTTAATATCGCCCATCACCAACCCTTGCAATGTGGTATAGCACCAATGTCTTTGATTCCCTGTCTAGTAGGCTATTCAAGTGGCAGCCTGGTAGTGGCGGCAATTTCCCAAAGGGCACATGATCGAGCGCCACAATGCAAACTTAAACATGGTCAAGAACAATAAAAAGTGAGTGGGTGGGGGTGGCCGCCAGCTGCTAATGTTAAAGTAAAATTGTGACTTATTATCGAGTATTATTTACTTTCTACTATAATGTGAATTGGAGCAATCTTTACAAGAACATGATGAAATTACATATAATCTCAGACAACTTTAAACGGAAAGTATTGAGTAATGTTATAATTACTCTATAATACAGTAAACCTTTGGTTATTTTAGTCTTAGAGTATGAAATAAGATCCTAATATATACCTTAAGATCTATATTTCCCCTTGAACTGAATTGTTCTTAGCTCATTTTCCAAGGTCGTTGTTCTCGTATTGGTATCTGATATTATACTAATATTGACTATCATCTGGTATATTTGTTAGTAGCTCATATTATAAAACCTAACAAAACAAGTACGTAGAATTAATAGAAAAGGGCTTGATTCTGTATTCTGAAAATATGTTCATATGTTAATTATTCGCTTTTTTCTTTCTTGTTATCCTTGTCATCCTTGTGAGGGTGGCGCGGTAGCGCATATTGTACAGCATCGGAATCTTAATCCCTTAATAACCTCCAGGCCAGACAGGGTGGGCTGCCTCGGTGTGTGGTTAGGGAAGCCACTTA
The DNA here is from genome assembly GCA_016617855.1 of Megalonaias nervosa. NCBI lineage: Eukaryota > Metazoa > Mollusca > Bivalvia > Unionida > Unionidae > Megalonaias > Megalonaias nervosa. The sequence continues at coordinate 5,558 of JAECUM010007607.1, read as the reverse complement.
GCCCATTCCAATGCTAATGGATATACATTAGCCAAGCCTTGTTCAAAAAAATCTGGTAGTAGAAAAAGTTTTCGTCTGGAAATTAAATGTATAAGCACCTATCTTTATTTAGTAAAATTTATCTTGACCTTTTAAGATAAATAAATCAGTAAACAATAAATGAATACATATATTAATAAATAACAAAATAAATAAATAAATGGACTTTAGTCATCTGTGTTTATATAATGTACTCTCTGAAAGGATAAAGACACTTACAATCCAGAACAATGGAAGCCTTACGTGTATGAATATGTAGCTAGTTCCAGCAGCACTTTTCTTGATGCATTATCTCTTTTCGACCGACACAAATATCAGTGTTTTGTGTAGTGCATTCAATTATATAACTAATTTTCTCATGCAGCATCATCTTGAACACTACTTTTCTTATTGAAAGGGTTTCTATTTTCGAAGCTCATTTGCTTTATGGACAAAATTAAACAAACACATTACTGAAATAAATTAAGGTTGAACTAAAATTCTCCAAATATTAGATTTTACGAAAGTAATTCGAACATTAGCCTAAATATTGTCCACGATTGATTTGTCATGAGAATATTGTTCTAAAAAATTAGCCTCTCGTCTCCATTTGGACTGCTTTTGTATTGTTTTAGATGTTCTTTTCGATTCTACACAACTTATGATCAACATCAGTAGTGAAGGGGGACGATATAGCGACAATGGGAAAATACATTACAGACCCACCCACCCCGGGACGATATGGCGACAAGATTTATAGCGACAAAATAAAAACCGTGGGACGATATAGCGACAGTGGGAATTTTGTATAGGGACAATAGGAATGGAACAGGTAGGGTGACGTCACAGTACTGCAACAATGTTGCAAGTGGCTGACCTGAATACGCGTGGCTCCCACTCTAGGTAGGGACAAATACAATAGAGAGACATTTATAACATAACCATTGATTGATCAACATCAATCTATCATACCGAAATTATACAACCGATTAAACAATTAATATTTTTAGGCAAGAAAAAGTAAATCATTTCGAGGCAATTGACTGATTCATTATATATATAAATTATACAACAAAAAAAAAAAAATTTAGGCAAGAAAGAATACATATCTTTTCGAGGCATATGAAAGTAGCCATGAAAAGGGCCATTGCTTTTTATGTTAACACCATTTCGTTAACATAGAACACAGACGGGAAGAGAAGACAACAACACACCATACTTACTATCCACACAAACGGACGGGAAAGCATAAAAAACACCATACCTACTATCCACACAAACGTACGAGAACACTTAAAACATACCATATTTACTATCCACACAAACGGACGCGAACGCATAAAACACACACACACACACACACACACACACACACACACACACACACACACACACACACACTCTACTATCCACATAAACGTACGAGAACCCATAAAACACACCATACCTACAATCCACACAAACGAACGCGAACGCATAAAACACACAATACCTATTATCCATACAAACGAGCGCGAATGCATAAAACACACCACATATACTATCCACACAAACGAACGCCAACGCATAAAACACACACACAGACACACTATACTATCCACACAGAGCGGAAGAGAAGAAAAAAAAAAAAAAACACTCTACTATCCACACAAACGAACGCAAATGCATAACATACACCATACCTACTATCCAAACAAACGAACAGCAACGCATAAAACATGTACACACTATACTATCCACACAAACCAACGCGAACGCATCAAACACACCATACCTACTATCCACACAAACGGACGGCAACGCATAAAACACACCATACTTACTACCCACACAAATGAACGCTAATGCATAAAACACACACTATACTATCCACACAAACGAAGGAAAGAGAAGAAAAACACATCCTATCAACTATCCACACAACCGTACGGGAACGCAAAAAAAAAACCACATCATATCTACTACGTGTGTGACTGCATGAGTGTAGGGCCTTCATCATTCTAAAAAAAATCAAAACCAAGAGACACTTATGTTTTTCAGTCTGGTATATTCTGGTACAATTTTTTACAATCTAATTCATAACACAACACTTTTAAAAAAAGTTCATTGACTTCTTCTGTGTCTTTTTTCTTTCACTCTCTCTGTTTTCTGATTATCTTCACTTTCACAGTTTTTTCCTCCTCTTCTTCCCTACTTTTTTCTCGTCTTCTTTTCTTTTCTGTCTTCTCTTTCTGAACGTGTCGGTGTTCTTCCTTTGCCGAGGGCACCTCTTCTTTTTCCTCCTCCTCCTGCTCCTGTTGTTTCTTAGGGCAGTCTGAAGACCAATGTCCGTTCTCTTGACAATGATAACAGGTATCTTGACTTTTGTCTCTTTTGACACTAGTCCTGCTTTTTTGACGGTCTGGACATTCTGTAGCCCAATGCCCTTTCTTCTGACAGATATAGCAAGTATCTTGACTTTTATCTCGAAAGGAGGGGGAGTAGTCCGTCGGCGTGTCTGAAGAAAACTTTCTTATGACACCTCGCAAAGCTCAAATCAGAAGTTCGATTTGTGTGGGCTCTTCCATCATTCTGGTCGGCTTGAGAGTGAAATCAATACTGAGAGGGAAGGCACTAGCCCTTTATATATACACTGAGCCTGACATGGATATATAGGGGTCCATGGCGTTTCAAATGAAGTTTTGACTTTTTGCAGTCAAGATGGAACGATCGCATCATTTCGTAAAGAAAGGAGATGAAAGCAAGAGGCAGAAACGTGATTTATTGCCTCGCACAGTAGCTGAAGTCTTGGCTCAAATTCATGCCATCGATTTTGAAGATGAGATGAATGAACCAGAATCCAGACCCAGAGAGTCTACACAAAGTCAAAGTCCATCACCACCAGCAAACCCTGAAAATTACTATCGCATTCGAGAATCCGACAAACGCTCCTCCATAAAATTTAGAACCACAGCCTACACGTACACGGTGAAGTTAAAAGATTTCAAGTGCGACGTACCGTTGGAGAAAGCAGAAGGGTTCATCACCGATGGGTGAGATTCTTTGTTAACCACACTGAAACAGGAATGTCAAGCCAAAGAAGACGATCGCTTGAGACTTTCCATTCATCACTACAGTTTGAAGTCCCCCCGTTTGGATCGAGTTTAGTAGCCCGGCAGAATTGACACCTTCCAAAGTCATGAACAAGATTCAACGCGTACAGCAAACCAACGACAAATTTCACATCACCGATGGAAAAGCGACACTGTTCATGATCCACGTATCTCTTCCCTAAGGGACCGGACAACTCAAAAAGGTATTATTGGTGGATGACCTTCGCAGCATCAAGCGCAGCATCGTTCAAATTAACAACACTCAAGACAAGATGTGTTTAGCCCGTGCCATCGCCGTGGGACAAATGTATGCCGAGAAGAACGACACGGCAGAATGGAAAAGAGCCTGGAAAACTATTCAACTATCGGACCGAGCCAAACAACAATGAGAAGCAGAACTCCTGTTACAACAAGCTGGCGTGTCCAAAGACAGACCCTGTGGCATTCCTGAAATGCAAAAATTGCAAGACGTCTTGACTCCACGCTACACCTTAAAAATGCACCCTCAAGAAGTGCGCGGACCTCTGTTGTTTCGAGGCAAAAATTTCAAAGACGGAAAATACATTCACGGCTATCATCACGATGAACATTTCGATGCCATCACCAGTATCACTGCATTCCTGGGATACGGTTATTACTGTGAGAAATGTGACCATAGCTATAACAATCGAGAGCAACACAAGCATTGTGGATCGAAATTTGAGGGATGTTTGGCCTCTAAACCCTGTCTGGACGAAGGACAAGAACGAGTGCATTTCGCACTTTTGTCAGTCTGACCTGTTGCCAACAACATCTGAAAACGCAATGTTCACAGCAGAAATATGCTTGTCAGCTGTTGAGATTGTGACCTACTTGTGGACAACTGATGCATACCAAAAAATACCAAGGCGCACGTATGTTCAGGAAAGGACCGATGTCACATTTGTCACCAAATCGTGGACTTGGAACACAAATGCTACATTCAAAAAATACCATTCCAAACTTGAAGAAGATGATAAACAGAAGAAGAAAGGGAATTTCATCCTTTTCGAGTCTGAATACATGCAAGAGACTGGTATTCACATTCCTAATTTCTGCGTGGCTCACCGAGCGTGCGAGAAGTGTATCCAAGAGCCTATCTTTAGTCATTGCCCTCACTGCAGCAAAATTCATTGAGGACGTGGATAAATCTTTCGGGGACCGAACACACTGGCCGATTTCGCCCAATGGATCTTAGACCCCATCGGCGAGACGTGGAGCCAAGAAGACATCGAACATTACGGAGATTGCCATCCCTATGCCACTGTGATGGCTCACAATTTCTCGGGATACGATGGACAGTTTCTTTTGAGATACGATACGGAACAAAGTACCGAACGTCCTAAAGTGACTTTGAACGGAGCCAAAATCATTTCCATGCAAGTGGGACAAGTGCAGTTTAAAGATTCGATGAGTTACTTGGCCATGCCTTTGAGCCGAATGCCTAAAAGGTTTGGAATGACAGAAATGGCCAAAGGCTATCTTCCGCACTTTTTCAATACCGAAGCCAATCAACATGCCGTTCTACCCCATTTGCCTGAGGTTCACAACTACGACCCCATTAACATACGTACAGAACAACGAGAAGCTTTCTATGCTTGGTATCACGCTCACGCCTCGGACCCCTTCGACTTTCAGGAAGAAATGTTAAAGTATTGTCGTTCCGACGTGGACATTTTACGGCGTTGCTGTGGACAATTTCGAGAATTATTCATGGGGTACGGAGGGATCGACCCTTTCAAAGAATGGATAGGTTCAATGAGGCCTGCGATAACAACGGTGTCACGATCAGCAGCCAAGAAACTGAAGCTAATGTACGAACCTGCCCTTCTGAAGAAATACAGCGAAACATGACAATGAAGGATAAGAAATTATATGCTGTCGATAGCTTCATGTATCTACGCAGTAACCTCTCAAGAGAAGTCAACACTGACCTTGAGTTTAACGGCAGAATTGCCAAGGCCAGCTCAGCCTTCTGGAGACTACGTGGGAATGTGTCGGACCGCAGAGGAATCGAACTTATCTTCAAGTTGAACGTGGTCTCTGCCAGCGAGACGCGGACTGTCTACAGCAGACATTCCAGACAACTAAGTCAATTAATAGGACCTGTCTCTACAGAACAGGTGACAGGAAAAGAAAAACACCTGACACAGATTCTCAGAGGGACGGCATCCCATCCTTCGTCACTTTGCTGCAGAATGCCCAAGTTAGATGGGCAGGACACATATCTGCATGCCAGCGGAACGAATTCTAAAGCAGCTGCTCTATGTTGAATTCCGCAAAGGAATGACGGTGACCCTTGCGCAAGAGTGTCCTTCCTGGCGCAGCAAGATCACAAATATCGTTCTAGCAACAGAAAAGAAGAGAAGTGCTGAGGGGCAGAGAAAACGTACCACTCGCACGGACAGAGCTGCCAATGCCTTTACTTCC